>PVLD010001986.1:0-180514 GCA_004027595.1 Dinomys branickii
TCCGACTACGCCATGGCAGATCTCCAATCCCCTCCTCCAGAGGAGGTTTTGCTTAGTCTTTCCGAGGGTTTCAGTTCCCATTTCAGATCCTTCCCGAGTTCAGGATACCCACCTCTTTCCCTTCTGTCCTTCACATGTTGCTATATTCCTGTATTCCTTTGTCTGAGTGGCATTCCTCCGGGAGCAGACTCTCTGCCCGGTCGCCATCTTTAAGTCCTCTGGACTGCTGCTTTTCATTTAATTTGTTGCTATGGGTTCATACAAGATTCATATATGCAAGCAGTATGGAGACACTCTTGTTGCTCGTATTAGTAGTTTGGGGTGAGTCCTGAAGCCTGTGGACTCGTCCCATTGCTGTCAGGAGCAGGTGGTGATTGCGCAGGCCACCGAGGCTCAAGGTGCTCACAGAGGGAGTTCAGGGTGGGAGCTGAAGCCCAGTAACTCAGTTCATGCTTCCTGCTTGATGCTGGAGTGAGAAGGGCGTGGTGTCGTGTGAGCCACCTCCATCTGCAGCTCTCTCTTGCTGTTGTGCTCCAGTTCCCGTTTGTTCCTTGGCTGGATCCCTGGGAGTTGCTGTGGCTCTGGGGTCACTGCCAATGCACCCCACCGCTCCCCACTGGCAGCCGCCCACACAGTGGAGAGGCAGGAGGCCACAGCCTAGAGGCAGGCATAGAGCTGGGTATGCTGGGATGTGTACTGGCTGCTCTGGCTCCACCTTGCCTCCAGGTGCTGATTAGGAAGGTTGCTGCAGGGTGGGGACTCCCGCTTCCATGGCTCTTGCAGCCTCTCATCCTTACACTGGATTTGACAACAGCTCCCAACTGCCACTGCCTCTTTTCCTGGCTGCGCCCTCTCCTCTCCAGACCTGGACCAGCTCTCGAAACTCCGCTCTCCCCTGGCCAAGTCGGGAGGCTTCCATGAGCATGGGTCTCCGAAGCTGAAGCTGCAAGTGCTGGAATGAGGGCTTGGGCCAAGAGTGTGTTTGAAGCAGTGGCTTCCTCCTTCTCCATCTCTTCTCCCTCCGACTGTGCCACGGTGGCCCTCTGATCCTTTCCTCCAGGAGAGCTTTTGCTTGGTCTTTCCGAGGGCTTCAGTTCCCATTTCAGATCCTTCCTGGGTTCAGGGTACACACCTCTCTCCTTTCTGTCCTCATATTGCTATATTCCATTATCTGGGTGGCAATCCTCCAGGAGGTTCCCTCTCTGCTGCCTACCCGGTCGCCATCTTCCTGGAAGTCCGCCTGTGGCCTTCTTCTCAAAGCAGTCTCTCACCTTTGCAGTTTTGAGGCTGCAAAGGGTAGTGACCTGCTGCTTCTTGTGATGCCCTCAGGCCATCTTTTTGATTCTCTTGTTCTTTCTCAACAGTGGAGATTTCCTCAGCTCTTTGCAGTCTGCAGCTTTACTGGAGATTCCTTTCTGGCCAGGCTCCCAACATTTTAAATAATCCTGCTGGGCTCTTTGCTCTTGATTCTCAGCATAAATCTGGCCAAAAGCCCTCAACAATAGCCGTGCCACTGCCTCAACCTTCAACTGCATTGGAATTTCTTCTGCTAGATTAATCAGTCTGCTGCCCTTAATCTCAGTCTTGGTCAAAGTCTCTGGACATGAGCAAAATGCAGACAAGCTTTCTGCCAAGCCATAACACACATCATTTGGACGCCAATCACCAGTGCAATCCTTCCTTGCAGCAGAAACCTCCCAAACCTGGTCTTTACCGGCAGGATTTCTACCAGCCTTCTGGTCTTCTGAGCTCTGACCAGAATCTCCCAGACAGAACAGCTGAAGGTGTTCCAGCTCTACTCTTTCTGGCGATATCTCCAAACCTTTCCAAACTCTTCCCACAAGCCATATCCAAAGGCTCGGGCTGGGGATATAGCTCAGTGGAATAAGCGCTTGCCTAGCAAGCGCAGGGTCCTGAGTTCGATCCCCAGTACTGCAAAAAAAACCCAAAAAAACTAAAAAAAAAATATCCAAAGGCTCTTGAACCACATGGTCAGGTACAGTCACAGCAACAACCCCACTCTCGGTACCAAATTCTGTCTTGGTTACTTTTTTCTTGTTGCTGAGACAAAATACCTAATGCCCAAAATGAAGGAAGGAAAGGTTTATTTAGCTCACAGTTTGTGGAGGCTTCAGTCTATAAGCAGCTGGCTCCAAGGCAGAGTGACACATGGCACAAGGGCAACACTTCAAGGTGGCAGAAGGCAGCAAAAGCTTCCTCCTTGTGCTGTAAGCAGGCTACCCCCACCCAGGGGGTATGTGGCACCCAGATAATCAGGATGCCCTCCTCTTGCACAGGCTCAGGATGAATACAAAGGAAGGACCCGGCCCCCTGCTGAATCACTCAGTTAACCTTCTAAACTTCTCAACAACATCCCAAAGTAGGAAGGGCGTGTCTTTTTCACCCAAGGGTGTACAGCAGCAGAGTCACTTAGCCAAGCCTCTGGACTCAAGTTGACACAACGCATCAACCATAACATTACACAGCCAGACTGTCAAAAAACAAAAAAAATAAAGGGAGAAAGAAGAGGAGAATGGTATTTCCATGGCTGTTTTGTAAGTGCTTTTACCAATTTCAACAACTCCCCCTAGTGTAAGCTTGATAATAATAGCTCAGTCTTTGCACTGAGCTACATCCCCAGCCTATTTCATTTTAATTTAATTTGATTTGAGAGAATCTCCATATCAAAACTTTAACTTTGTCAAATGCCTTCCTTACAAGCTGAAAATACCATCTTGGGAGGTATCCACAGCATGTGTTGTACCCAGGGCTGGTGAGCCAGGCCCTTGCACACAACACCACTGAACAGGTGGCCTCCATGCTTTAGAACCTTTTTTTTTTTTTCAGCACTGGGGATCAAACTCAGGACCTTGTGCTTGCCAGGCAGGCGCTTATGCCACTGAGGTAAATCCCCAGCCCACCCTTTTGGTCTTTTTGCTTTGGTTTTTCTGTTTTGTCCTTTTTGAGATGGGGTGGTCTTGAACTCACTTTGTAACGCAGTCTGGCCTCAAACTCACAACGATCCTCCTCCCTCAGCCTCCCAAGTGCTGGGGTCACAGGCATGCACCACCACACCTGGCAATTTTTAGAACACCTTTAGATTTATAGATAAAATGAGTAGAATACAGTGTTCATCTACTCCCCCAACATACATAATTTTCCCTATTTTTAACATCTTGCATTAGCAGGACACATTCGTTACAAGTGGTGTTCCCATGTGGACATGTGACTACAGCTAAAGTCCGTGGTTTATGTTGGAGCCCATTCTGCCTATGGTGAAGTTTGAGGGGTTTTGACAAAAGCATAGTCTCAGGGATCTGACATTGCACCACACACTGAGTAATTTCTCTGCCCTAAAAACTCCATGTTCTGTACATGTGTGCATCCCTCCCTCCTGCTCCCTGAACCTTTGGGGCACTAGACATTGGACCCAGGGCCTTCGCACTGAGCTACATCTTATTTAATTTTAATTTTATTTGAGAGAATCTCCCTAAGGCACTCAGTTGATTAGACTGGCCTTCAACGTGTAATCCTCCTGCCTCAGCCTCCCAGAGTATAATGATCATAGCATTGTGTTACCATGCCCAGCTGTGCTACTGATTAAAAAAAAAAAAAAAAACTCTCTCTCTAGTTTTGTCTTTTTCAGAAATTGATGGCTCTGCCTTTGACACTGGCTTCTTCCACTTAGTTATAGACATTGAAGCCTCCTCTGTTGTCTTCTTATGTCATTTGTTCTTCATTGCCGAGCAATATTCCATCGTAGAAAAGCACCACAGTTTGCCTGTCATTCATTCACCACAGGCTGTTTTCGTTGCTTCCAGCTTAATGCAAGTATGAAGAGAGTGACTATGAACATTCACGTCCAAGTTTTTGTGTGGATGTAGTTTTCCATCTTGCTTGGGTAGAAACCTAGGAGCACAGCAACTGGGTTGAGAGCAAGATTATGCTCAGCTTCCTGAGATGCTGCCGTGGTGGCTGTCTTGCTTCACGCTGCTGTGTAATGAAGGAGATTTCCTGTTTCCTCACGACGGTCTCCAGCATTTGGGGACGTCAGTATTTTGGATTTTAGTCATTCCAATAGGAGTGCAGTGATAGATACGTTTTTTCATTTTTTGAGACAGGGTCTCAGTATGTAGCCCAGGCTGGCCTTGAACTCAGGGCAACCCTCCTGCCTCAGTCTCCTGAGTGCTGGGATGACAGGCATGTTCCAGCATGCCCGGCTGTGTCTATATAGATAATGTGTCATCTGTGAACAGAGGAGTATTTTTTTTCTCCTTTCCAATCCATGTGTCCTTATTTCCTTTTCTTGTCTTATTGCACTATCCTGCAAACCCTCTGACTTCCACTCTCCCCTGCCTCTGGAACCCACAGTGTGGCACTAACAGCCCCAGGCCTGAGGCCCTGACAACTGGCTCCCAGCACCCCCTTCCTTCTGCACTACCATCCTGGGTGACCCTAAAACCTTGTCTCCCCTCACATCCAGCCTCCGTGGCCACACTGGATTCACTCTACCAGTTCCTGCCCCAACAGATGACTGTGTGGGCACATTGCTAGGGCCCTTCCCAGCCTTGAAGGGCCCCGTCTTCATTTCCTGTGGCCATAACCAAATGCTGCAAATGTGGCGGCCCAGGACAATCCCATGTCATTCCCTCCCCACTGGAAGTCAGTGGTCTAAAACCAGTTCTGCTGAGCCAGAGCCAAGTATCAGCAGGGCTGCAGGGCCAAGGAGAACACACACGCACACATGCACACACACACTGTCGCTGGCTGCCTCCATACCCAGTTGGGAGGCCGCCTCTCCAGCCACTCTGTCTGTTCACACAGCCCTCTCTCCCTGCTCCCCTCACAGGGACATCTGTAATGTCACCGGAGCCCCACTGGATAACCCAGAACGAACTCCTCGCTTTGCCATCCTCAGCTGAGACCTACTGTCAAAGATCTTTTTCCAAATAAAAATGTATAGTTCCAGAGATTAAGACAATAGCCTGAGTTCAAGACCATCCTGGGCCCCATGGGAAGTGCAAAGCCAGCCTGGACTGCACAGCGAGATCTTGTCTCAAAAAAAATAAATAAATAAAAAAGACCTAACAGCCAAAAACGAAGGGCCCGTTGTTCAGTTTACAGTGGGCCCTGACGCTCATGTTTTGTTTGTGTTATAGTCAGTCTGTCTCCGGCCGCAGCCAGCACCTGGCTACCATCTGGAGCTATTCCCACCCTGAAATCTTTTTTGGTGGTACTGCGGATTTAACCCACAGCCTTCACTCTGAGCTACATCCCTAAGCCTTGTATTATTTTTTATTTTGAGACAAGATCTGCCTAAATCACTAATTTGCCTGGGCTGCGCTTGAACATGCAATCCTCCTGCCTCAGCCTCCCAGAGTGCTAGCGTGTGCCCAGGTTACAGGTATGTACCCATGCTCCGCCAACAGCTACACCTTGACTTGTGCACGGTCCTTCACTCTCCCTAAACTCCTGTTCCCACCTCTTCCCTCTCACTGGCTCTTAACTCCACACCTGCTCTGCATGCCCATTGTCGACGGGACCCCAAGTGGCTCAAATAATGTTTTCATGCTGAGGTGTTCCAAACACACAGAGAAGCCCAAAGAGGGATGTCACAAGCATCCACATATACCCTGACTCCTCGCTCCCCCTGCTGACCACCAACCTGGTCAACTTGCTGGGCTCAGGTCTTGAACCCACCATTTTCTTAGCTTCTCTGTGCCTCAGTTTCCCTCTGCCAAAAGGCAGAAATGAGAGTGCCTCCTGTAGGGGGTGGCTGGGTGTGGTGAATGAATTCACATGCTTCGAGAGAACCTGGCACAGGAAAAGCAGCTCTTAAACTCTCATCCGCACCCGCCTACCCGGGAGGCTGCTCTCCTTTAATACCCTCTATTTCTGACTAGAATCATTGCGGGCAGGTCATGCCCACGGAAAGCTCAGGCACCCGCTAGCAGTCTAGATGCCGGCCAGCTACCGCTGCAGGGCAAGGTTGCCAGCTGCTCCTCCAAGTCTCTCCTCCTGCTCCTTCCAGCATGTTCTGCCTGCTGTCACCCACCAGGTGTGGTGGTGCATGATTGTGACCCTAGCACTTGGGAGGCTGAGGCAGGAGGATCACAGTGAGTTCAAGGCCAGCCTGAACTATACATCAAGAACCTGTCTCAAAAACAACAACAACAAAGAAAACCAACCACCTCCTCTGGACAGCTCTGTCACCCAGCAATGGCAACATTGCAGGCCCTGCTTTTCATCCTTCCCCTCCCAGGACCACCTCATGGCACTGCCTGCCACCTCTCATCTCTGCTGGGGCCCTCAGTGGCCCTATGATCCTGGACCACATCACCCACGCCAGAGTCCTCACTTACTACGAGATGCTGGAGACACATAGTTTGTACCTTCATTCCCAACTTCTTAACTGATTTTCCACATCCTCGTAGTCTGTGGCCATCGATGGCTGGGCAGCCCTTCCTGACCCCAACGCACTCAGACACCACACAATTGCTCTGAACTAACAGCACCGTCACTTTGCAGAACTCCTTGCCAGTAGCTACTAAAGCCAAACATACGCACACAAGTGACACACAATTCTACCGAGACAGCAGCAACATGCATGCTCACGTGTGTATGCCTCAAAACACACAGACACAGGTCCTCAGCACAGCACTCCTCAGTGGGCCCCACACCTGAAACGATTCATGTGCCCATCAACAGTAGAAAGGGTGAACGCTGCTAATGTGTTCATAGTGTGAGATGCTCACAGTGCCCACCCGGAATGCTTACAAACATGCTCAATAACATGGATAAACTTCAGCCAGGCTTGGTGGTGCACGCCTGTAATCCCAACACTCTGGAAGGCTGAGGCAGGAGGATGGCAAGTTTGAGCCCAACTTGGGCAACTTAGTGACTTTGCAAAAACCTTGTCTCAAAATAAAACATTTTAAAAGGGCTGGGAATGTAGCTCAGTGCAAGGGTCCTGGGTTCAATCCTTAATAGGACCAAAAAGAATAAGTAAAAATAAGAAGATAGGGGCTGGGGATATAGTTCAGTGGAATAAGCGCCTGCCTAGCAAGCGCAGGGTCCTGAGTTTGATCCCCAGTACCGCCAAAAAAAAAAAAAAAAAAAGAAGATAAATTTCACCACATAAGGTAGAGCCAAAGAAGCAAGACACAAGGTTGGGGGTACAGCTCAGTGGTAGAGCAGGTTCTTTGCATGCAGGAAGCCCTGGGTTTGATTCCTAGCACAGAGGAAGAAGGAAGAGAAGGGGGAGGGGAGAGGCCAAGCAGGAGAAAGTTTCCGTTTATATAAAAGTCAAAAATACGCAAAACCAAGTCTCCGCCCCTAGAGGTCGAGGTGGCCAGTGTCCTGGGGGCTTCGCATGCGGCAGACGTTGTTTCCCAGACTGGCGCTCAGCCTGAGTGCTGGGTGTGATTTGTGCAAATCCATGGATTACGGCCATGCACCTTCTGCAGTATGCTACGTCCCAGGGAAAAGTTAGAGCAAAACTGGACGCCCCCCCCGCCCCCCCGCGCATCCCGTCTGCTGTGTCTTTCAGGGCGGCCCCCTCCTCCGCGGGGTCCTCCGGGGCCGCACTCCCCGCCATCCGGGCCTCTTCCTCACCCCGGAACGCACGCCCTGTGTGGGGGCTTGTGCAGCGGCCCCCTCTCGAGGCTGGCGGCCTCTAACCTTGTCATCCGCAAGATCTGCCTGCACGCAGTGGCCAGAGAGATCCTTCTAGAATGAAACTCCAAGCGTGCCTTTCCATGATTAAAACCTTTCGGTGGCTCTTGGAAGTCTCTGAATAAAGCCCAGTCTCCCGTCTGGGCTTCTGCACCCTCAGTTCTGGGTCCCGGATCCCTCATCACCCGCTCTGCCGCAGGAAGTCCCGTGAACCTTTGCGAAGGCCTTGGCCACTGCCTAGACTCTTCCTTCCGCCCATCCCTGCAGCTCCCTGTCCAGTCCCACCCAATCTTCAGACACTCTCCTGGGTCTGCAGAGGGTTCAGGCCCTCTTAGGCGGTCACAGCAACTGGACAGCATGTCCACTCCCGATGAGAACTTGGGCTCCATGGAGAGGACACGGTGTAAGTCTCAAGCCTCACATCCCGGGCACCCAGCGTGGAGCTGCCGCAGCACGGCAATCTGTGTGTCACCTGGATGGGGGACCCCAAAGGGCGTCCAGGCTGCAGAGTGCTGGGAGGAAGGGGTGGGGCGAATCTCCAAGGGAGTTGGTGGGAAGGCAAGGGGAAATTCCCCCTTAGGAGTCACGGTGCTAGAATTATTTTTCATTTTTTATCTTTTACTTTGTTTTGAGGCAGGGTTTTGCTGTTTAGTTCAGGGCCGGATGACCCTGGTCCAGCAGGTGGCAGCCGGACCTCGGGTCTAGGCGCCTCCTAAGATAACCACTAGATGGCGCCCGCCGCCCAGGCAACGCTGGCCTCGGTCCTCCACTGCGTTCCTGCCCTCAATCAAGTCCGCCACTCAAGCGCAGTTGCTGCGGCTGCTTGATACTGGGTTCTAGGGAACAGCTTGCTTCTACAGGGACCTGTGCTCGATGCCAGAGACAGGACGGACTGTGGGCCTTTTCCTGGACAGTGGCCAAAGCCGTCCTTTCTCCCTGTACCCCTGTGGCCCCACCCTTCGACAGGCACAGGACTCTGTTCTGTCTCCCACCAAACGCGCCTCAACCTCAGCCAGGAGTCCCAGTTAGGGAGTCTCGTTTAGTCACTCAATAAACACCCACTTAGCATCGTCCTCGGTGCCTGCAAGGTAGCGGTGAATGGAACAGGCATGCCACGCCATGGGGAGCAGGATGTGAGCCCCACGTTACCAAACAGTTGTTGAATTGCACGTCGAGGCTCCTGATGTTGCAGTTTTCGTCCATTTCTAGGACTCAGAATGTCAGAAGAATGAAGCTCAGGCATTATCTTAACATAACCCACCACCACTACCACCCTCTCGGAATGCAGGACCAGGACTCCTCGCTTTGCTCAGGAGCCGCGGCGCAGGAGAAGAATGAATGGGCCGCAGAAGGGGCTTGCCCCACGCTGTCCCTTCCCCAGGGGCGCTGGGGTCCAGACCAGGCCCTGCCCGCCTTCCCCTGCCACCCCGGGGGCGGGGCCCGCCCGCCCAGTGCCCTCCCTGCCCCGCGCCGCGGGCTCTCAGGGCGCCCTCTTGGCAGCAGAACAGAGGGTATCCGGAGCGGGTGGCAACTCGCCCCGCCACGGGCTCGGAGCGGCGGGCGATAGGCGCTGGGGGGACGCGCAGATAGACAGACAGATAGCGCGGCCTCGCGCCCCCGCCCCCACCTTTCCCACGCGGCGGCCGCCCCAGGGCGCGAGGCCAGCGAGCACCCGCTCCCATCCCCGGGCGCAGTCGGCGAACCTGTCCCCGCCAGCTGCTGCTCTGTGCTGCAGTCCCTGGTTCTGGACAGGGATGCAGAGCCCCTCGAACGCTTCGCTAGCTGGCCGGGTTTTTGCAGAAGACCCCTCCCCCGGTACTGGCGAGAGGCTGGGCCGGGGGCTGTAGAGCCCGAGAATGACCACAAGGTGGCGCGCTGGCACTGCGTGTCCTCGGGCTCGGCCCGGCTAGGCAGGGACAGTGGACAGGAGAATAGAGGGGCGCGGGCTAAGAAGTGAGGTTGGGAGGAGCTCCCCCTCTTCTGCAAACAAGGCAAGGGGCAGAAGTGGGGTGGAAGGAAGAAATGAGCCAGGCATCGGGAATAGCCAGGGAACGGGTTTGTGAGCCAGCACCACAAGGAGTTGGGGGTCTCCAGGAAGAGGAGCTCTTTCCCCATCAGGGCTTTCACAACGGGGCACCGTGGCTCCCAGCTATTGGGGACTGGAAAGGAACTTAGGTCTCTCCACACTTGCACGTAACCCCGAACGTGGGTCCCACAGCCCTGCCCCCCACTGCCTGAGCCCCCGCCACACACACTGCCGCACTGGCTCACACACACTCCTGCCGCCCTTCTGTACGCTGTGGGCGCGTGAAATCGTCACATCACACACCCAGGCACCCCCGCATCCACGGCTGTTCCATTCTGCGCTGAATCTGCCCTGAGACTCCTGAAGTTAGGCTCTCCCTGTGCCCTGCACAACTTCCTGGGGGCCCCAGGTCCCGGGCTCCCCCCTTTTGACCACAGCCACCCCTGACACTGTGCACCCAGGGTTTGGGAGGTGGGTGTCATCCCCGCTCCCCTCCCCTCAGCCCCTAAATCCACACGGGTTTTTCCATGGTAGAATCCTCCGAGGGCCAAGTTACGACTTTCATAAACCCAACGTGCTTTTACCTGGTGGGTCCCCAATTTTTTAAAAAATCATCTTACAGTTGCATTACTGTAAAGATAGTATATTAAAATACTCAAACATATTCTCCAACCTAGAAATTCTTTTCCTCTTGATTTTAAGAGAGATTAAGATATTTTCATGAACGCTGGGTCCTTACCACTTTGCCTGTTATTAGCATCTCTCTCTCTCTCTCTCCCCCTCTCTCTTTCTGTCTCTCTCTCCCACACACTCACACACTCACACTCACACTCTCACACTCACTTTGGGCACTTCTTGCCACAAACCCCTAATGGGAAATTTCCCCTCCTTCCCTATCTCTCTTAATTCCACCCCCAGCCAGGAAGAGAGAGACGGACTGACAGACAGACAGACAGACAGATTCTGGGGAATCCGCAATCGCCCCCACCCCTCATTCAGCGGGGTTATCTGGAGCTGTGGGAGAAATGCGGTGTGTGTGTGTGTGTGTGTGTGTGTGTGTGTGTCTGTGTGTGTCTGCCTGCGTTTTGGGTAACAACAAAGAATGGGGGGGAGCGAGAGCGCTTGAGTGTGTTTTGCCTCGAAGGCAGGACTCGCAGCCAATCAGCGCGCGGGAGCCTCCCTACGCGACTCCAACATTGAGTCTATAACCGGCTGGCCGGGCGGAGCTGGCTGCATTTGTGGCTTGGGACGCGAAGCGACTGCCCGACGGCCGGCGATGGTCTAGGCGCCCTCAGCCGCCCCCTCCCCGAGACGCCGCCGGCCCTCCCCGCGCGCGCCCCCCGCCTTCCGCCAGGCGCCCCCGTCCTTGCTGAGCCACCCGGGGGTGCGGCGCCCGCCAGCATGAGCGGCTCTTTCGATCGCAAGCTCAGCAGCATCCTGACCGACATCTCCAGCTCGCTCAGCTGCCATGCGGGCTCCAAGGACTCGCCCACCCTGCCCGAGTCCTCGGTCACCGACCTGGGCTACTACAGCGCGCCGCAGCACGACTACTACTCGGGCCAGCCGTACGGGCAGACGGTGAACCCCTACACCTACCACCACCAGTTCAACCTCAACGGGCTCGCGGGCACCGGCGCCTACTCCCCCAAGTCGGAATACACCTACGGGGCCTCCTACCGGCAGTACGGCGCCTACCGCGAGCAGCCGCTGCCCGCCCAGGACCCAGGTGAGGGCGGGCGCCGGGAGGGCGCGGGCGGCCGGGTTCCCGGCGCCGAGACGGGCGGGGACTGGAAGCCGAGTCTAGGGAAGGCTCCAGGGCAAGAATGTCCTGCCTGGGATCGGAGGGGGTGGCCGAACGGCCCCAGAGAGGACAGGCGACCTTCCAGTCCTGAGGCTGCGAGCGTCCCTGGCGCGCCGCGGGCCCGGCGAGGACCCGGGTGAGCGGCGAGGATGAGCAGCGGGCCCCGGCCCGTCAGGAGCCCCAGGGTGGCGGGGATCTCGCGCGCACCTCCGCTGGGCTCCTCCGGAGCGCCGCGGCTCCAGGGCCCTGCCGGGCCGCGCGCTGGGCGAGACCTGCAGGAGCGAGGGGCGGCAGGACAGCGAAGTTAGGGGTCGTCGGGAGAGAGAAACGGGGAGGACAGATAAAGGAGGGAGGAGAGCAGAGGAAAGGAGGGAGGGAGGGAAAGAGACCCACGAAAAAGGAAGAAAGCGAAACGAGAGAAAGACGGGGAAAGGCAAAGAGAAGAGCGAACCGGAGGGGGAAGGGAGGAAAAAGAGACGGAAGAAAAGTGTTCCTGGAACTTTTCTGAAAATCTAACGCTATTCTGAAATAGGAAGGCAGGCTTGGGAGGGCTGAGAGCGCGGGAGAGAACAGCCCCACCCCGTACGGAGGGACTGGGCCCGAGCCCGCGGCCGAGGGCGTCGGGGCGCAGCGCCTGGTTCTCACCGCCCGCCGGGAGGCTGCTGGGCCGGGGCTGGGCGCGCCGCGTCGTGGGCGGCCGCCTGTCCGGCTCCGTCGCCCGGCCCCCACCTCGGGGCGCGGGCTGGGGCGAATCGGAGGGCGGGACGGGCGCCCCCGGGGTCGCAGGCCGAGGCTGAACCGCCCCCTCCCGTGCGTCCCCCGCAGTGTCGGTGAAGGAGGAGCCGGAAGCCGAGGTGCGCATGGTGAACGGGAAGCCCAAGAAGGTCCGAAAGCCGCGCACCATCTACTCCAGCTACCAGCTGGCCGCCCTGCAGCGCCGCTTCCAGAAAGCCCAGTACCTGGCGCTGCCTGAGCGCGCCGAGCTGGCTGCGCAGCTGGGCCTCACGCAGACACAGGTTGGTACTGGGCCGCGAGGGCCTGGGGCCGCAGGGAGAACGCAGGACCCTAGAGTACCCCAGGCACAGCTGAGGTCCAGCTTTAGCGTGTGTGTGTGTGTGTGTGTGTGTGTGTGTGTGTGTGTGTGTTGGGTGCACACACACATGCAGTTGTGATTCTATGCAAGGGTGTATGTCTGGCCGAGAAAGAAGTCTACATCCCTCCATTCTAGAATGCCCAGGTCCCCAAGATCCCTAGCTGTGTGGCTGGCATTGTTGGAGCCCACGTTGTGCTTTTCCCCCCAGGATTGGTGTGTGTGTGCAAGGGTGTACCCAGGCTGGATACAGGTGTGCGTGTGCATTTGTTTGCACATCAGGGTCTGTGCACACACCAGGATGCTCACATAAGGAGTGTGACCCTTTAGGAGTCCCTGTGCAGAAAGATGGGGACTGCACCCATGAGCACATGAGTACAGAAAGGCATGCTGGTGTTAAAACACCCCGTTCTCGCCCGGCAGCCAAGTGCTTGGTCCTGCCTCTGCCAGGAGTTGGGACAGGGAGGCCCTCTGCCACCCTCAGCCTGTCCCCAAAGCCCCCAGCAGCCTGTTCCTGCTCAGGGGAGGAGTGGGGACGCCTGGCTGTTGCAGGTGTTGTCAGGCGGGCCTTGGTAGTGGCTGCGTGGGGCCCTGTCCGCCGGGAATCTGGGTCACCGGGTAAGGAGCTGATTCATTGTTTGTGCCAGTCATGGGGTGGGGAGCGGCAGGGGAGGGGGAGATACCCCAGGGGAAATTTGGGGAACCGTGGCTCACCTGCTCCTGAGTCCCCAGGTCACCTCCATTACCGAGCCTGAGCCCAAGAGGACCTGGCACCTGAGCACGCGTGTGACTGTCAGTGCGTGTGTTGTTTATCTCGGCGGATCTGTGTATGTGTGGAGCTTTGGAGCATGGTGTCTGTGTGTGAAACTGTGAGTGGGTACATGCTGGGCATGGAGATGTGGGGGGGGGGTGTTTGCATATTCGTGTCCCTCTGTCTATGGCATCTAACATGAATGACGTGCCACAAAGTGCCGGTGTCCCACTCGGTGCACTGGTACACAGTGGTCTGTACAGCAACCTATCCTGGTCTGTTTTGTGCTTGCTGTGTTGGGCTGTCCTCTAAGTTTTTCAGGTGTCCTAGCTTACTTGAGCCTCATGATGACGCTGGGAGGTAACAATGTTGTCACTGTCCCCATTTTGCAAAGGAGAGGAAGGCCAGACCAAAGAGGTTAAGCAACGTGCCCAACGTCACACTTAGCAAGTGGCAGAGCAGAACCTGGACCAGGCAGTCGAATGTTCCTGGCCTCGGTTCTAGACAGGTAGAAAGGGCTGCTGGCCTGGGAGTCAGGAATTCCGCCTGGGTCTCACCTGGTTTTCACTGGGCGATGTCACGTGCTAGCCGGGCCTCGTCCACACTAGAGTCCTGGTGGGGCTTCTGTCCACATCCAGAGTGCTAACCAGCGGCCCCTTTCCTCTCCGGCCCAGGTGAAAATCTGGTTCCAGAACCGCCGATCCAAGTTCAAGAAGCTGTACAAAAACGGGGAGGTGCCCCTGGAGCACAGTCCCAACAATAGCGACTCCATGGCCTGCAACTCCCCGCCGTCGCCAGCCCTCTGGGACACCTCCTCCCACTCCACGCCAGCTGCTGCTCGCAGCCAGCTGCCCCCGCCGCTCCCATACAGTGCCTCCCCCAGCTACCTGGACGACCCCACCAACTCCTGGTACCATGCACAGAACCTGAGCGGACCCCACTTACAGCAGCAGCCGCCGCAGCCTGCCACCCTGCACCACGCCTCCCCGGGACCACCACCCAACCCCGGGGCTGTGTACTGAGCCCCTCCTGGCCTGTGCCCCCACGAAGGACCCGGGACCAGGCAGAAGTGCCTCTGTCCTAGCGACACTCAGGAATCACCGAGGAGCACACGGGAAAGGCCAGCTTTCTCCTCCCAGTCCTTTCTCTGGGGACCCAAAGAGTTTCCAGATGGAATTGGCACGGGCCGAGAATGTCCCCTGAACCTCTCTCCCCCTGCTTAGAACTGGAGTGCCCCTCCTGATGTGGGTGCATTCACCCCAGGGGGAGCCTGGATCAGCTTTAACAGCTCATCACCTTCCAGCACCTCGAACCTAACTGCTCCCCAGACTGGAGACCAGGGAACAGGGACACGGAGTGTTTGTAAGCTGAGCCTGGGCTGGGGCACCAGGCATGATGGATCCTGACCCCCTGCCATGCTGGGCTCCTCCTAAGCAACCTGGGGCCTCTGTTTCCTACATGGCCCTCCTGCCAAAAAGACATTGGACATCATGACTGGGACTCAGGGTGGGGACCTGATCTCCACCCGGCCGGCACTTGTAGCCCTCTTTCAAGATTTGAGGGTTAAACCAAAGAAACCACCCCAAATGAGGGAATCTTTTACATCCAGGGGCTTTTGGGGGGAGAATTATAGGCGCCATCACCCCTTGCCCCCTCTGCTGGGAGGGCGTCTCCATGGTTCTCCTAAGGACCCCATTTCCTCCTCCATGTACAGGACTTTGCACAACCTTGGTTTTAAAAGCTGTTGAAAAATAAGAAAACAAAGGGCATTGTTACCAGATAGGACCGAATCTCCGTGTCGGTGGGCAGCTCCGTCCCGCCCTGCCTACCCTCTCCTTTTCCCCCCACTTCTCCTCCTCCTTCTCCAACAAGTTGGCAGGTTGGGCGCCAAACCCCAAATCTCTACAGAGATACTCCAGGCAAGACAAACCCCTAGACACCCTCTTTCCGGTGGCCTTGGAAATAGTTTGCTCCGCCAAGCTGGAGAACTCGGGGCGAGTGTGGTGCTCTGTGGGAAGGGCAGGGCTGTGACCCAGTGCCTTAGGGGTGAGGGCTGGCCGCCAGGAGGGCCGGCCCAGGCGTCCCCCCAAAGCTAACCCATCTCCACCCCTGATGTGGTGAAACGTAGAGGGAGAGGAGAGGTAAAAGACTGTAGCTATATATATATAGTATGTATTTTTTTTAAGAGCAACAGAGAGAAGCGGCCTCCTCCCTCCTGTGGTTTCCTATTTATGTGACCCTTTTTCTCCTGGATGGATCTCCCTGTGCATTGAGAGATGTGGGCTCCGGCTGGATTTGGGTTTCCTGGGAGGGGTAGGAGTGAAGAGGGATGTGGGGGCTCTCCACGTCCCACCCCTCCCAGCCTTCTCATTCTGCTCTCTTACTGGACCCATCTTTATATATAATGTTAATAAAAAAGAAGAAAAGAACCACTGTGCTCTTTGAACAGGAGAATGGTAGTAGGCAGCTCTTGTGCGGTGGGGGAAGGCCTGGGACTTGGGGACCTCTGAGACTCCAGGGGTTCCTGGCTGAGGGAGACCCTGGGCTAGGCTGGGCCTGGCTGCAGGTGGCAGGTGTCCCTGGCCCTGTGGCTGCCCTCACCCCGGCAGGGCCAGGCAGGAGGCACCCAGCTGTGGCCTCGCTGAGTCCGCTCTGCTCTCGGCAGCATGGCGTCCCCTGTCAGCCAGCTACCCTCTGCCACCACCGCTGCCAGGTCACCTCCAGGCTGCTCTTTGATCCTGAGCTCACACGCAGACATGCTTGCACACGTGTGTAAACCCCCTGTCTCCACACCCAGGCACTCCCGGCCCCTCACCTCCCATCTGTCCCTCCCTTGGGGTGAGGGTGGGGCTCAGGCAGGGGAAACCCCGCTGTACAGCTGGCGGGGTGGCCAGGCTGGGAAAAGAGGCGAAGGGGTGGGGTGGGGTCTGCCTTACCTGCTCAGGGAAGTCTCAGGGCTCAGCCAGGAGCTTATACCCGACACCCTTCCAGCTACAAGTGCAGCCCCAGGGCAGAGCTGGGCCAGGACAGTGCGTGGGGCGGGGTGGGGGGGTGGGGGAGGCCCACATCTAGGCCCAGACAAGGACACAGGAACACACCGGAGCTTGTTGTCTGGCACACAGGGACAGCTTGCTCTCGTCACACATCCGTGTGCTCCCGCTCAAGGCCAGGCTGTCATCCGAGGACACAGACACACACCTGAGACATGGTAGCATCACACAGATGGAACCAAGTCAAAGCGCCGACCCTCAGAGAGATCCAGGACCCCAACACACAAGCACACAACGGCACTCAAGTCACTCGGGCATCACACATACACACGGGCGCACTGAGGCAGAGGGAGCACCCTGGAATGGAAAATCTTGTTTAGAGAGATCAGCAATACCACCCAGCAGCCAGTGACCCAGCTCAGTGTGGAAACTCCCAGCAAGGCCCTCCTCGTTGTCCTCATCTGTCAAATGGGAATAACAGTCCCCACCCTGCTGGTCTCTGGAGATCTTGGGAGGTGCAAAGCAGAGTGGGGAGAGAAGGCAAGGACCTCAGGAGCGCAGAGAGGACTTGGCGGACAGTCGGGGCTCGGAGGCCAGGTTCTCCTGGCAGGAAGCCCCCGGCCCCCTGTGCTCCTCCTGCTCCCCCTACAACCGCCCACCCGCCCCAGGGAGCCGGAAGGGAGGAGGCCGCAGCCCATGGACGCCAGAGAGCTGGCAAGGGTTAAGATGGCAGCTGCCAGGCGGGGCTGAGCTGAGCAGTTTGGTTTGAGGGCTGCGTGCAGCAGGAGCAGGAGGCGGCAGCCGGGCAGACTCGCTGGAGACACTGCATTTTATTAGGGCTGGGCTGCCAGCAAAGGGAGGGAGAAGGCAAGAAGGGCAGAAAGAGAGAGGAAGGAAGGAGGGAGGCTGGGCGGGCAGGAGGGATGAAAGGGTGTTGTAAGCTCCCTAATTCCTCCCTGCTCTGTTGGGCTGGCTTAACTGCCCGGGTGACCTTCCAGGGGGGCCAGCCCCACCCCGACCTCCCCTTCCTCTTCTCTACCAGCCTTCGAGGGGACAGGGACTTGGATGGGGGCTGGGCAGCAGGCCAGGGTGGGGCAGCTCAGCCCATCTTCTGGAGCGGGGAGCTCCTTCACTATACCCGCTACCTTTGGACAACCTTTGGGGAAGAAAGGGGTAGGCTAGGGAACCCCAGGCTGCCCCGAGGGTCACTGTTCTCTAAACCTGAGTGCAGCTCAGCTGGCGTTGGCTAATCTGCCACTCTGCCAGGCACACTGCATGTGATCTTCACACCACAGCTTGGCAGGTGAGTGTACAGGGCCCATTTTTCAGATGAGAAAACTGAGGCTACAGAAGTAGGACATGTGCTGAGTGTGCATAAGGCCCTGGGTTAGATTTCCAGCATAAAAAGGAAAAGGAAGGAAGGAAAAAAGAAAGAAGGAAGGAGGGAAGGAAAGAAGGCAAGGAGAAAGGGAGAGAAAAGAAGGGGGAGTTTCAGCCCTGTCAAGATCTCTATTGGTTGCATACCAAACGCTACTTGAAAACGTGGGAGTCGAACCCAGGTTTGTACAGGGAACAGGTGCTCTTTACTGTGGGCATTTGCGCATAAATTTCCCAAGATGCCTGGGGCAAAGGTCAGAGTGCGGAGCCCCCATAGCTCCACCACTCCCCTCCCTGGGTTTTCCCGGGGAGACAGGAATTGCGGGGAGGCCAGGGCCCCTCCCCGAAAAGACCTCAGAAAAGTTCCACGCTGCTCAGGAACACGCAAGTCCGAGTCAGCAGGGCTTGGGATTTGAACCCCGCCTCCGCCCCTCTGCTGGCTGTGTGACTTTGAGCAAGTCACTTAACCTTCCTAAACTTCAGTTTCTCGTCCGCAGTATATCTACGGGGCTGAGCTGGAGAGAGAATTACATGGCAAGATGCTTACCAAGGTACCCAGCATTTGATGAGGCGCCCCGGCTGCACCTGTGACGTTGGTTGACCCACCATCTCTAAATACCCTCGTGAAGGAATAAGGCAGGTGGACCTGATGGCACGTGCCTGTTATTCCAGCACTCTGGGAGGCTAGGCAAGAGGAGCCCAAATTCAAGCCCAGCCTGGGCAACTTACCAATTTAATAAGATCTTGTCTTAAAATGTGAAATAAGGAAAGGGCTAGGGGTGCAGCTCGGTGTGAAGGCCCTTGAACAAATTAGCCAGTATTTATGCAGCGCTTGCTGTCTGCCAGGCACAGACGGCCAAAGCCTGGGGAAGGAAAGCACAAACCGTACGCTAGGAGCTCCAGGGCCAGAAGTGGCATCTGTATTATGCCTTGGAAGATGAAGAGAATGCGGGAACAGTCTCCCTGGGGACCTCATCTGCAGAGTGACTCCCCCACCACTCTCTGGGGCGCCACACACCAGGCCAGGGCTAAAGGGAGGACAGGAGCAGACCCTAGATGCTTCCTGGGGCCCTGGGCTCACAGAGTGCTGATCAAAGTGCCCAGCATCTCAGGGGTGCCCCCTCCTGCTCCCCTGACTCCTGGGCTTGGGAAAAGAGCCCCTGGTCTCTCTGGGGACAGGACAGCTCCTGCCCTTCTTGCCAGGGGATGCTCTAACCCTATCTGGTGGTGTCCTGGGGGACCTTAGCGACCTCCCAACCCCAATCCCAGCACCATCCCCTCCCCAGATCTCTGACCCCAGGATCCGGTGAGTGAAATGGGGAACAGCTGAGCAGGGACCCCTGCACCTCAGCCTCCGAGGCCCAACCTCCCAGTGCCAGGGCAAGGACCCTGGTCAGCCAAGGTGGCAGAGTTGCATGAACTCAGCCCAGAGGGGATGTAGGGAAGGGGCAAGCACAGGAGGGGAGGGACCTTCCCCGGCACCCTGGCCACTGTTGTTCCAGCTTTAATTGCAGCGTTAATCACCTTAATAAGCTGTTTACCAACCACCCAACAGCCTGAGACAGAGAAGCCAAAAAGTGCTTGGAAATGAGCTTCCTCAGCCCCAGGGACGGGGGCAGGAGGACGTTGAGGCTCTGATGGGGCCCTGAGCACAGGGGCAGACGCTGTGGGGAGCAGGCCAGGGCCGGAAGTCGGGCAGGCTGGGCAAACTCTTCCCTGAGGCCCAGCACCCCCTCCCCAGAAGACCTTGCGGCCATTGGTCATTTCCACTGGGAGCCTCCCAGCAACTCTAGCCCGGCTCCCAGACAGGCTTTCCCCTTTGTCACCCCCAAGTCATGACTCTTTCCAGGACTCTGTTGGTGACTCTGTGTGGGCCCAGCGTGCACAGCGCCCTCTTCTTCACCGTGTGCCCAGGTCCCTAGCAGAGGCGTGAGCGTGGAGGGCTTTTGTTCAGCCTGGGGAGCACTTCTGGGATGGAAGGGAGGGACCTGGGGACAACGTTTAACTGAGGTCCCTAGGGGCAGAGCTAGTCTCAACTGGGGGCTCCAGGAACAAGGGCGGGGACCTCAGCTGGGCACCAGAAGGGTCTCAGGTGGGCTGCAGGAGCAGGGTGCTCAGGGAATGTCAGCTGTATGGGTAAATACAGGACGCACTAGGTGCCCTGAGAGCTGCTCACGCAGTCCCCTCTCAGGCTCAGAGGAGGGGCTGTGAGGCTGAGGGGACGGTAACTGCCAGGGTTAAAAGGTGACCAGAGGAACATCCGCCCCCAATCGCCAGCCCCGCACAACTGCAGGAATTGAAATGATAGCACCCCCACCGGCATTATGTCCTCCAACTGTCAGGATGCAGGCCCAGAGAGACTGTGTGACTCCTCCAGGGTCACACAGCAAAGGAGCAGGCCACACCTGGACAGGCCCCCGCCAACCTTTGTAGAGCTAAGGACTCTGGATAACAGGCAGGTTGCCCCTGGGAGGTCGCCCCAGCGACTGGAAGTCCTGCTCTGCCTTTCTGTCTGCCGGGACCACAAATGGCAGAGCCCTCCTGGCGGCGTCAGAGAGTGGGGACTTGGTCTGCTGACCAGGGGAGCCCCGGGAGGCTCAGAGGCCTGGGACACACTAAGGAGGGGCTGGGGTCTCTCTGTCGGAAGTGAGGAGTTAGGAGCTGGGTGAGCACCCCGGGAGGAGGCAGAGCTGGGCAGGAGCACAGAGGGGAGGTGGGGCCCCGAGGCCCAAATTCCTCCCCTGTCTCCCAGGGCAAATTGGAGCAGGATCGGAAGGGTGTGCTGAGTAAGCAGCGAACAAGACTCCACGCCCTGAGGATTAGCTGGGTGGGGGCGGGGCGTCCCCACCGGCCGTGCACCACCACGCACCTGGCAAACGGCGGCAGCCTGCCCTTATGCACAGAGGGTGCCCGCCACGTCATGCAATGCGTGTGGCACTGCTCCACCACCCATCCCCCGGGGCCACCCAGGCCTGGCCTGGGCTCAGGAATCACTGATGGGGACAGGGATGGATGGTGTCCTCAGCACAGGGGAGGGCACCTGCTGGAACAGGGGCCAGGCTGGGGAAGAAAGGGACACAGAGGGAAACTGCTCCCAAGAGCAGACAGATCTTCCCAGTGAAGGGGCAGGGAAGGTGCTAAATGAGGAATGAGGACCTACTGTGTGCCAGGCCCTGTGCTGGCAGCTTTCACAGGCTCAGTCTCATTTAAATTCCTGACAACTGTGAGGCTAGTCCCATTAGCTCACACTT
Organism: Dinomys branickii; assembly: GCA_004027595.1. Taxonomy (NCBI): domain Eukaryota; kingdom Metazoa; phylum Chordata; class Mammalia; order Rodentia; family Dinomyidae; genus Dinomys; species Dinomys branickii. The sequence goes on from PVLD010001986.1 coordinate 20,961, forward strand.
TACAGGCGAGCTCCCGGGCTATGCAAGCTCAGGTGCGTCAGCTGCTCCTTCTGAGCCTTATTCTCTCTCATCTATAAAATAGAGCTAATCATATCTCCCTTACAGGTCTGCTGGGAAAATTAAATGAGAACATATACAAAGGATGAGCACAAGCTTGGCAAAATCATGGGAAACTCAACAAACTGTACTGTCAGCTTCAGACTACATCAGCCATGGGCAGGCAGGACTTCTTAGTTGGCCTAGGAAGTGCAAGGCAAGCATAGTACGGCCCTAGCTGGCTGTTCCTGTTTTAGGAGAGTACCTTTTTTTTTTTTTTTCCCAAAGACAGAGTCTTACTCTATAATTCAGGCTGGCCTTGAACTCAGGCTGGCCTCAAACTTAGAGATCTTCCTGCCTCTTCTTCCCAAGTACTATGTTAAAGGCATGCACCACCACACTGGGTGGGAAAGTGCTTTCTTAATTCCAGTGTAAATCTGCTGTGATATAATAGGACAGTCACCTGTGACAAAGCTGTGTGCTTAGCCCAAGCTGAAGGGATGGTGGTGGATCTGATATGTTTAAACTACTGATTAACTAAAGAACTGCTGTCTGCATCTGTGTACCTACAACATTTTGTTTTATGTTTCCATTATAAGAGGATTGTTTTTCCAAAGGGTGTGGTGGTGCACAGCTGTAATCCCAGCACTCAGGAGGCTGAGGCAGGAGGATAGAGAAGAGTTCGAGGCCAGCCTGGGCTACATGGTAAGTTCAAGACCAGCCTGAACTACATCACAAGATCCTGTCTCAAGAAAAACAGGAACAACAACAACAAAATAATTTTTTCCTAATTTATTGCTATACTAGAGAACAGCACTTGCTGTTTTATATTTATTTTGTGTTGTGTTCAGCCACTTTACCAAAATGCACTTAATTCTAGAAGGGTTTTTTTCCCCCTCCTTTCTAGAGTTTCTGGAGCTTTCTAGATAGTCAATCAATTATTAATACAAAGAAGTCATTTTTTGGGTTGGGAATGTAGATAGCACAGTGGTAGGGCTCTTGTCTAGCATGTGTGAGGCCCTGAGTTCAATCCCCAGGATGGGAGTGGAGTGGGAAGAGGGGATTCTGGGTTACTGAGAGGTAATAGTTCATGAATGAAGATGTCAGGGGCCTTGTCTGCCTCTGTGTTAGTTGTGACTGAATGACCTCACCTCCTTAAGGTGTCTCCCCCCTAGGATGCACAGTGACTTTCCTGGAAACCTCCTCATCCTCTAGCTGCCTCTGATACAGCTTCCTCCTCTCATCACAAAGCAGCTTCTGTCTGGCTTCTGTCTGGGAAGACAGCCTACCCACATCCGGGCCCCTCTCACAGGTTGTCCTGAGCCCAAAAAGATATCTAGTGGGAGCAGAGATATCCCCGGACCCACCAAGCTAACAGCAAAGAGAAACAGGCGTGCTTGGGTAAGATCCCTCACAATGAGCCTGGAGTGATGATGAATGCCTAGACTGCTGAGGCAGAAAGATGTCAGGTTAGCCAGGCGTGGTGGTGCACGCCTGTAATCCCAGCACTTGGGAGGCTGAGGCAGGAGGATTATTGCCTGGGCTACAAAGTGAGCTCACAACCAGCCTGAACTGCATAATGAGACCCTGTCTCAAAAAGACAAAAAAAAAAAAAAAGAAAAGAAAAGAACAGATCTCAGGTTTAAAGGCAACCTAGACAACTTACTGAGAAAGAATCTGCTTTAAAATAAAAAATAAAAATCCCTAGGGTATACCTTGGTGGTGGCATGCCCTTGGTAGTTGGAGATACTACCAACAATTCTAGCTGAATACTTGCTGTATCACCTTTTTAATTTTTTTTTTTTTTTTTTTTTTTTGAGGCAGGGTCTCACTATGTAGCCCAAGCTGGCCTGGAACTCACAGTGATCCCCTTGCCTCAGCCTGCCAGAGTGCTGGGATTACAGTCATGCACCACAGGCGAGGCTCAGTTCCTTCTAATTCACTTTGTTCTCATAACACCTTTTTCTCTTAGATGCTGGGGATGGATCCAGGGCCTCACACACACTAGGCAAGTGCTGCACCACTGAGCTCTGCTCCCAGCCCTTGTCCTCAGGGCAGCTTCATGAAGCCTGTTACCATCTTCATTTTCCAGCTGAAGAAGGTGAGATTAAGAAGCTTGCCCAAGGTCATCAAGTTGGACTTGAACTCTGGAATCCAGCTCTTTATTACATTATGCTCTTGGGGTGGAAGGAGCTATACTCTGCAATGTGATGCAGCAAGCTGGTGGCTCAGAAGGGAACTGGGGCAGATACGGGAAGAAAGATACTTCTGCCACCAAATTTGCATGGCCAGGGAAAGGAGGAAGCCACCATATCTCTTGGCACAGGTGCTGCATTTCGTAACTTCCTTCTCGAGGTGCTCTCTCCCAGTCTCTGAGAGCTGTGAATTCTGATCGTTATCCCGCTGCAGAGGTGAGGAAGTAGAGACCAAGGGAGGTGAGGCAGATAGCCCAAGGGCTTTCAGCGGATCATCTGCATTACAGAGCACAGACCCAGGGAGACTGCAGAAGTCTCTCTGGAGAGGAGACCAATTCTGTCTGGCAAGGGGGCGGAGAGGCAACTTCTCATTTCTCAGATAGGTCTGTCCGAGGACCCAAAGCCGGGAGGAGTCCCAAGGCAGAATCCAGGGTGTAGAGAGGTAGGAGAAGCCCCCCGAGGAGGAGAGGGAAAGACCCAGGGTCACGGGGTGGAAGGAGCCCTGCAGGGTGGCTCCAGCTGATCCCCGGGGCTCAGGGAATGTGACAGGAGCCGGGCAGAGGCTTGTCAGTGGGCTGTGCAGTCTGGCTTCCCCAAGGATTTGTCGGAGCAAAGAATTCCCGGCGGCTCCAGGGCTGGGAGGACAAGTCCACAGCAGGCCCTGGCTTGCAGGGGCAGAGCAAGCAGCTGCCGCCCAAGTCCAGCAAGCGGAGTGGGCTGGTGCCCCTCGTGGGCCTGGGGGCAGTGGAGGAACAGGGCCTGGGCAAAGGCCACACACCCACCCCTCTGCCATCTGCCCACCCCCATGCACTGAGCCCCTTTCCCCTAAATATGGGGGCACCAGGCTTGGGGGTGGGGTGGGCAGGTGAAAGAGGAGCCCAGGAGCCCCCAGGGGAGGGGAGACCAGGGCTCAGCTCTCTGGCCACTTCCGGTCTGAAAGAGGAGGCCAGGTCCTGCCAGGTCAGGCCACTATGCAAAGCAGGACAGGGAAGGCTGTGGTGTGTTCCGGTGCAGCGCCCCCACAGAGAGCCCACAGTCAGTCTAAGTGGGGCCACCCAGATGCATGGGCTCTGCCTTGCCATTCGCGGGTGTGGTATCTACCAGCTGGAAGTAGGGTGGAATTGTCTTCTGCTGGTGAAGGATCCCACTTGCAGTTCAACCACAGTGAACAGGGTGGTTCGGATGGAGCTGGAGGAACGGCCGCACGGTTCCCCAGGAAGTAGTGCCTACCCTGGAAATGAAGTCATCTGTCTTTTTGGGGGGCCAGGGCTTGGGAGGCCCTGGGAGATGCTGAACCAGAAAACTTGATGAGTGCAGGAAGATGGGAGTCCACTCCTTTGTGCTGGCTCCCTGGGCTGGCCAGACACCCCCAGCCACTCCTGGACACCAGTGCAGCTCCGTACCCCATCCCACGGTGGAGTCAGGAAGAGCTGCCGCATGCATCCGATCTGATGGAAGAGGCAGAGCCCTCAATCTGATGAGAGAGACAGCAAGGTCTGCCTTTCCAGGCCCCAGACTGGAGTGGAAAGTGGTCATAGACACCTGTGTGTGTCCCCTCCCCGCCGCTCCACTGCTCATGATTTAGCAAGAGAAATTACCCAAATCTCAGAAAGAATAGTAACTTGCCCAAGGTCACACAGCAAGTAGTAGCACATGCAGACCACAGTCCCCAGAAGCAGTGCTTTCCTTGCCACCCAGTGATCCCAGGCCCCTCATGCTCCCTGGGGCAAGAGGGATCCTGAGGAGCCTCCTGAGCTCCTGTTAGCTCAGCCGGGGTTCCTGCTGCAGAGCTGGACTCCACAGCCACCACTGGGGGCCATGGGTTGTGACAGAAAGGGCTGGGGACAGAGACTCTTCTTGCTAGAGCTCAGGAAAAAACAGCAGACAGGGCTTCGGGAAACAAGGAAAACAAAGTCATAATAGAATTACCGAGTTTCTGTGGCCATCCAGGCTTCCGCAGAGAGGGAAACGTTTCCAGAAAATGGGGGAGGGGGACACACAAGACTTGCCCCACCCCCACAGCACCCCAGGAAGCCGGGCAGGTTCCACACATGCTTCTATGTGCTTCTGCCCACGTGGTTTCTCCCTCCTCCTCGAGCCCAGATGCTGTTTCTCTGTGTACCTGATAAAACCCCAGGGAGGCTTCAAGTGCACATGCATACATGTGTGTCTCTCCATGCAGCTCCACCCGCCCCATGAATCCTGTGTGTGTCCCCTGCCTACACAACATATTCTGTGCATAGTGTCCCTGTGCCTGGCTATGACTCAGACTCATCTGGGCTGTTTTGTTTTGTTTTGTTGTATTCCTGGTACTAAGGATTGAACCCAGGGACTTGGAACTGAGCTCATCCACCTTCCCTTTGGCTAGGCACACACTTGAGATCCTTCTGCTTCAGCCTCCCAAAGTGCTGGGATTACAGTTGTGCAACACCATGCCTGACAGGGCCTTTATGTTTTGAGGCTTTGTTTCACCCAATCTGAATTGGCTGAGAAACAGGAGGCCTGAGACGGGTCATGTCTCCCTTACTGACTACCTCACAGGCACAGCTGTCCCCAAGCACTCTGAGGGATTTTTCCCTAGCTCTCCAAGCCCAGCAGCCCTGTAGATGAGAATGGGGGACATAGGGTAGGGAGAAGCTGGAGCCAAAGGAACCCCCTCCTTAGAAGGAAAGCACCAAGGAGAGAGATGGACATGAGGTAAGGGCATGGAAGAAATATTTTGGGGTCAGTGACTTTTTCTTTTGCACCATAATTATTTAAACATTACCTCTGAGCTAAGAGCTCCCAGGTACAGGGGGACTTAGCTCCTTTGTGGTCAGGATCGGTTGATAGGTCTTAGATTTTCATTTAGGTGTGTGTGTGTGTGTGTGTGTGTGTGTGTGTGTGTGTGTGTGTTTTGAAACAGGGACTTGATATATAGTTTAAACTGGCTTTGAACTCATATAGCCCATGCCAGCAAAGAACTCAAGTCAATCTTTCTGCCTTAGCCTCCTGAGTTTGGGGATTATTGGCGTGGGTATAGGCGTGCACCACATGCCTGCCAGAGAGGGTGTTTGAGGAGGCCTGAACCCCATGCTCCCTGCTTGACCTAAGCTCTTACCTCCAGGTCCTCTGGGCCCCATCACATCCCTGATCTGTCTGCTCCCAGACCAGAGGAAGCCTGCAAGGTAAAGAGTGACCCCAGGTGAGGGGGTGGGGTGGGGACAGTGGTAGATGCTTTTGGGAAGAAGAAGCTGCTGTGCCCCTGAGGACAGAGTGGAAAGATTTGCCACCACTTCAATGCAAAGAATTGAGACTGGCCTCCAGGCAAAACCAGAAACCAGTGCTAGGGTGGGGGTGGGAGGGCAGATTCGGAGGAGACGCCTGGGCTCCTCGGAAGTTGGAAGTCTCAGCCCAGCTTCTCTGGCTTCTCCCCTCTCTCCCCTCATCCCTTATAAGTGCTGGGGACGCCCTTGATCTCCAGGGCCCCGGTCTACATGGGCCTCAGCTACCCGGATAACATTCCATTGACTCTGGATTCGATCCCAGAGGCAAGTCCAGGCACTCAAACTCAAGTGAGGCCGGGAGCTGAGTAATCGTCGGCTATGGCTATGCAGACATTTTGTCGGGAACAAGCACTCCCCGCCCCCACCCCGCACCGCGCGCGCGTAGGGGATGGAGGAGGGGCAGCCTGTCACTCTGTCCTCCCACCCCCTCCCTCTTCCCACCTGCAAGTAATTTGGCCAATGGAAGGGCAGCTCTGATTGCAGTGTGGAATCCTTCTCGATCTTCGTGCATTTGGTGAGGAACCCACCCACCCCAGACCCCATGTAACCTTTTCCTCTTCACAGAAGCAAATTACTTATAATTATCTCACATTGAAGGCCTTTGGGAGCTGCTTCCAAAATTGCTTTAATTGAATTAATTGAATCTCATTTCGTTGGAGGAGAGAATGGGGGTCCAGCCTTAAAATAGTATATGGGGAGAGGAGGCAAGTGACCTAGAGGGAGAGGAGGGAAAGCCCCCACCCCCATCAGCTTTGCCCAGTCGGAGACCACATAGGTGACAGCACATAGGTGCCCTGGACATTCTCAGACACACACCCCCTCCACCAGTGTCAGCAGACAGGGGATGCGCAGCGCCTTCTGCGTTCAGACCATGCCTGTTCCTTGCTCTCAAGTAGTGGTGGCTGGTGACAGGGACACGTGGAACCCCACTCTGGGCTGGAGGCGGGTCTGCCAGAGGCCAGGGGTGAATGCCCCTCCCCAATAATCATCACAGCAGCTATAAATGCCATTTATTAAGCGCTTACTGTGTTCCAGGCACTGCATCAAGCCTGATACAAACACTGTCTCATTTCGCTATCACAACCACACCAGGAAACAAGGCACATTAGTATTCCTGTTGCAGCAGTGGGAAGCAGGGCCCAGGGAGCAGGGTAGAAACTTGCCACAAGTCACCTGGCTCCTTAGCAGCAGGGCTAGAACTGTTCAGAGTCCCTACTGTTTTGTTCTTCTTCCCTTTTTTGTTTTTTTAAATGGTGTTTTGAGACACAAGGTCCCACCGTGTAATTCAGGCTGGCCCTGAGCTCACTATACAGCCCAGATTGGCTTCAAACTTTAGGTGATCCTCCTGCCTCAGGCTCCTGAGTGCTGGGGTTATAGATGTGCACCGCTATGCCTGGCTCCTTCCTTTTATTGACCCAAAGTCCCCAGTGGGGTGCCCTCCTAGGTAGGACTCCTTCCTATAATCCCGATGGCTTGAGGGGAGGGAATGGGGTGCCTCTCCCCCAGGGGGTTGGGGATACATCGCCACCTAGGAGTCCCCAGTAATGGGACCTGCTCCCAAGCGGAGATTCACATTTCCCCTGGAAGGGCAGGGAAATGGGGAGAGGAAGGGGTGCTGTCAGCTCAGCTGGCTGCTGGCTGGGAGAGCAATTACACTCATTCTGCTACTTAACTTTACAAGCGGGCTGTTGTTTTAATGATATGACTGGAGTTGGGCTGTCCAATTAATGGGCCTTTGGAGGCTTTCCGAGATGGGTGGTGGATCTTATCTGGGCTCTGAGGAAAGAGGAGTGTGCAACCTGTGGTGGAGGGAATGGCTGCCCCAGGGCCTGTGGCCTCAGAGAAGGCCCAGGGCAGGCATCTGGGGCCAGGCCACCCCTGAGCGGCCAGCCCCATTCCTCCCAGGGACAGAGAAAGACACTGGAAGGGAGGAGGCAAGGTGGCAGGTGCATCTCCTGGGGCTCTCCCGCGCCTTACTCCTCCTGGGCCTCCGCTTTGGCCCACCCTGTGCCATCTGCAACCCCAAGACTCCTCCATGCGTGTTTTGGGGAGCGAGGGAGGTCACTGATCCAGAAGGAAGGACAGCTTGCAGGCGGGCCGAGTACACCTATTGAAGGACACCCCTCTGCCTGACATTTGGACACTCGCCCCAGGTTGGCTTCTCGCGGGCACTGAGTGTGCTAGGCAAGCCTTAGTGGGCTTCGCAGCCTGGGGCACCCCAGACCCTCAGTTGTAGCACCTAGAACAGGTTCAGGCAGTAAGGGGGAAGCTGGATTTGGGATCCTTTTGCCTGGAATTGGAGACCCCTCCCCAGCCCCCAAGGCCAGGCCTGGCTGGATTCCCTGAATGATTCGCACGTCCTCAGCTCTCCTGACCCCTGTGCTGCATGTGCCAAGTGGCACAGTGACCAGGAGTTGCTGCTGGGCCCTGCTGCTCCCCAGCCTTTGCACCAGGCGCCTACCCCCAGCCAGGCTGGACCACAGTGTCTGGACAGCGTCCACACTGCTCTCTGGCATGCCCTTCATCTACACCTGTAGCATGGGCTCCGGTCATTCATCAGGCTCTGTTAGCCTGAAGGGTCTGCCTTGGTCACCATGGTATCTAAGATGTGTGTTGGACGGAGGAGGAGAATTCAGGTTCCGGTATTTTCCTCCCCCTTCCTTTCCCAAGGTAGACTGAGGCCTTTCCATCCTCAGGATATATTTCTCCAGGGGATGCTGGGCTGGCCCAAGGGTGTGTCCCCTCCCAAGGTGAGCAGGCCTGCACCCGGGATTGTAAGTGCAGAATGCGACCGAGGCACCTGGCTCTCTTCACAACTGTGCCAGGAGAGAATCTGCACAGAAGACCACTTGAGTCTCGGTCTTTCTCAGTGTTAATGTCTTCAGGTTTCCCCACCAGAGCACAGGAAGGCATGGATGTTTTCAGAACACTGCGGAGTGGGAACCACAGAGCCAGCCAGGGACACAGATCCCAGTGTTTCCGGTCCATAGTCGGTGGAGGACAAGTTAGATGGAAGAGAAGGTATGAGTGACTTGCCTCAACCCTGGTGAGGTCAGGAGACAAAACACATTTGGCAGCTGGGTCCAGGTTTTGTACGAAGTTTAATGGCTAGAAGCTCAGGGTTTGTGGAAGGGTCTGAGCTTGGGGGATGCCAGTCAGACTAGTTATGAATCTGAGCAGTTTCTCTGGCCAGACACAGGGTAAGAAGCTGAAGTCTCAGGCCCACTCCAACTATTTGGGGGTGCTTATACCCACACTCATCCAGACTGTTTGTCCCCATTTCCCCATACTGTTAGCCTTCTGGGCTCCCAGGAATTTGAGTTTGTGGGTTTGTTAAGTATTACAGGCAGGTAAGAAGAAGGGAGGGGCTCTTAATAAATATCTGTTGCCTTTGAGGATTTTTGTGTTATTTTGTCTGGGTGCTGGGAACTGAACCAGGGCCTCATGCCAAGCACATGCTCTGCCTCTGGGCTACACCCCTGTTCTAGAAGTAGTGGCCGGCACCAAGAGAATTCGATGGATGGGCAGAAGTGACCTGCTGACAGCCAACATTGGATGTCTACTTCTGCTTTTGCTCACAAATGGGTTGAGCAGGGCCCAAGGCACACAAAGAAAAAAAAAAATACACATAGTGTCTGCTCCTGGTTCTGACCCCAGGCTGCGGCAGAGATGCAGCCCTGTGAAGGGGCACAGCTGTCCCCAGGCAGTCTGCCCAGGGTGCTCTCTCCAGAGCCTCTGTCTAGTGGGAGCAGTGGGGGCCAGTGATGAAGGCTGAGTCCTTTCATAGCTGTTGGAGTTAGGCGGAATTAACTCCATGCCTTTTGCTCTTCTAGCTCGTCTTGGAGAAAGCCTATCTGGACTTGGTTTCTTTTTGTTCCAGCAGGCAGGCAGGTGCTCCAGATTCTGGGCTTGGCGGGAAGGCCAGGGTCTGCCTGGCCCCAGACTCACATCATCTGAGGCACAGCCAGCACATCTGAAGGGTTATGCTGATACCAGGCTCCAAAGCTGCTACCATAGCCACTGGTGGGCAGGGCACCTGCCTTGGGCAGATCCCAGAGGGATGGGAGGGGTGGGGAGCAGGGAGGTAGGGAGGGGGGTCTCCCGGGTAAGTCCCCTTCCTGCTCCCTGGAGTTCCGTTTCAGGAGCTTCTTGTACTTGGAGCGCTTGTTCTGAAACCAGATCTTTACCTTTGGGGAGAACAGGACAGAATGAAAGATCAAGAGTATGCGTGGGAGACAAAGGGACCCAGTAGGCAGCAAGTTCCAGAAGGCAGAGGTTGGGAATGCTTGCTGTGGTCCTCCATAGCCCAAGAGGTCCCCTGAGCTAGAACACATTTCCGGTTGTTGTCTGGGGTGCCCTCCTCTACTTGAGCCCTCCAGACCCCCCTCTAATACATTCCTCCAACCCTTGCTGAGGGCCAGCTGTGGACTATGGGCCACAGGGCCAGGATCCGTGGCAACATCACCATTCACACCTTGGGGGTCGTTCCCACAGCGCTAGCGTGGGAAGGTCAATGCTGAGGAAGGACGGGACTGGCCCCACCTGGGTCTGAGTGAGGCCAAGCTGCGCTGCCAGCTGCGCCCTCTCTGGTAGCGCCAGGTACTGCGTGTGCTGGAAACGCTGGTTCAGCCGCTGAAGCTGCAGGCTTGAGTAGATGGTCCTCGGCTTGCGCAGCTTCTTGGTGGGGATCTGGGAGTGTCTCTCTAAAGGTTCTGGGGACAACAGCAGCTTCTCCAATTCTGGGGGCAGCATAAGAAGGTGCGTTTAGAGTAGGACAGGTGAGTCCATAGCCTCATCGGCACTTTGGCCTGCATGCCATGGAAGAATTAGCAAAAGTGCAGCCTCGCCCCTGCCTTTCTCTACCTTTTCTTCCTTTTTATTTTTGGAGGGGGTGCTTTGAGACAAGTTTGGCTATGTAGTTCTGGCTAGCTTTGAACTCACTGTGTAACCCATGCAGGCCTCGAACTCTCAGCAATCCTCCTGCCTCAGTCTCCAGAGTGCTGGGATTACAGGCATTCACCACCACGCCCAGTTTTTCCACTACCTTTTCAACCTTCACTTTTGGGGTGCACCCAGTGATACAAGGCGGTTCCTGACCCCAGGGAGCTCCCAATTCTGGGTTCTGAGTGCAGAAAGTGCCAAGAGTCAGAGTAAAGGTACCCAGGGTCTGCTCAGTGGTCAGGGTCTGAAGTGGCTCAGTTTTGGGGTAGGGTGGGGCAAAACTCTGGGCATTAGCGCAGGGAACTGGAAATCAATGTTGAGAGGCCAGTGTCTGCGTGGCACCTGAGCTTCAAGTGCCAGCATCAGAAGGTGAGAAGTGACCCCGGAATTTTCTCCCCCTTGCTCCCCACCAAATGGATCAGGGGAGACATTTTCATGGCCTCAGAAGCTAGATCAGTGGGGCGTGGTCCTGTCCTCAGCTGGGCAGCGGGCCCAAGCACAAGGGGCTCCTGCGTGTGAGGGCGGCTGACTGGGGTTGGGGAAGCAAATCGTGGGGCCACGCAAGCCGGTACTCAGAGATCTGGTCCCCTCCTAGCATCACTCTCCAGGATTCCCCCGACAGGGACATGGGGACCTAGGCTGGGCGCCGAAGATGGAGGGCACCCCCACCCAAGCTACTCTATTTGGACTGGTAGGCCGTCCCAGGCGGGCGAGGAGTTGGGTGGGTGAAGCGGCCGGAATATTCACCGGCGTGGGGCAGCGCTGGCCGCGTTCTCCGCGGGTGCCCGCAGACCTCAGCCAAAAGAGCGCATGGCCAGGATCCAAGAGCGGCTCCGGACTGCCCGCACTCCTACCCATCCCTCTCATCGGGCTCACCCCACACTCGCGTCAGGGTCCCGCCCTTGGCCAGCCGCGATCACCCCTTGCCTTTGCCTCCCCCGCACCCCTCGGGCGCTTCGGGTTTCTCAGATCCTCTCCCCACCATCGACCCCTGCCTCAGCCGATTCCCAGAAAAGCTCTTGGGTTTCCGCTCCCGCCCGCGTCTGTCCGGCCTCCCCTGCTCTGGCCTCCCCTGCTCGGACCCCACTGTCAGTAGCCTCGGGCAGACAGCCGAGTGCCCACCCGCGCTTCTCTGGCTGCGCGGAGCGCGCAATTCCAGCGGTGACGCAAGGAACCTCGCAGACACCCCGGCTGCTGAACTCCGAGCCTCTGTGCCCCAAATTCAGAGCAGACCTCTCCCCAAGTTCCTTCTGGACAGCCTTTTCTGCACACCAGTTACAGCAAGTCACAACTGGATCAGCTCTGGTCGCGATAACGGAGCCTTAGGGCCTCCCTCCAGGCACCGGCGCACCCACCAGCTCCCAGGGTTGTGGCCAAACCCGGTCCCTCAGGCGGAGGTGAACTCCAATCCGTCTCACACCCCAATCACTCAGTCTAGAGTGGGCTGACCGCCCAGTTCTGATACAGGAGTGCTACCCGTCTCTAAGGACACGTGTGTGTGTGTGTGTGTGTGTGTGTGTGTGTGTGTGTGTGTGTGTCTTTTCGTTGGATCCGGGTAAACTGTAAATAAAAGGAATCTTCACCAGGGAGACTTTAGACAGACAGAGCGAGGCACAGACTGGTGAGGACAGGCTGGCAGACACCCACCCCATCACCAGCGGTTCTCCCAAAAGAAAATCAGATTCTTCCTATGCCGAGCCTTAAATGTGTCCCCAAATGCACACAATTACACCCAATTAGCACATACTTAAAAGTGCAGTGGGTTCACGTATAGAAAACCCCCCAACCACCTCTGCTCCAAACAGACCCAGAAGTCTGGGAGAGGCAGCCCCAGTTTTACTAGGGAAGGCAATTAACTTTGGGGGGGGAGTTGGAGGAAATTCCCTACAATCTTCTTTTCTGTCCCCACGCAGTGAAAGTGCATCTACAAGGGCCAAGAGCCTGGGGAAACAGGCACATCCTTTTTCCACGCTTCGCTTTGCCCACTGGTAAATCAAGGAGGTTGCGCTCCCATCTGCGCTCACTTCTGGCTCTGGTGGTCCGTGAGGTGATCTGTCGGTAGTGCAGCAGAGTCACTCGGTGGATGTGTGCCCTGCAGGAGACTGCGTGGAAAACAAAGGTGGACACTGAGGTAGGAGGAGGGAGTGCAGGGGACCTGGGCTTGAAGCACAGCCAGTGCTCCAGCTGGGTGTAGGACAGGGCACTGGCCCTGCGAAGGCACAGCGCAGGGCCAGGAAGGTCGGCCAGCTCCTTTGCTCCATTGAGGCCTTGCAAGGAGCGTGCTCTCAGGAGCTCGAAGTTCTCCAAGCAAAAGAAACTGGAGTCCAACTTACCCCCAAATCAAGGGTAGAGTGGGTGGGCATGGCCCATTCCTTTGATGGAAGGCTCAGGTGGCCAGGGAAAGATTAGAGACTGTGGGACCGGCCAGGCCTGTAGCTCTATTCTTTGAACAATGGTGGTAGGTCCTACACCCAGACTCGGCCAGAACAACTTCCTGTCAAAGTCAGGCATGGTCTGGAGAAAGAGGGTGGGGCCCAGGAAGCAGATGAAAGAGCCCCGCCTGGATGTCTACAGCCCTCCAGCAGAGACCCGATTTCTATTTAGCAGGGTTTGGCCTGACCACTACTTTCTGAAACCAGACTCGGAGAGGGGCGACACGGGGAAGGGAGAGAGCGCAGGATGGGGAGAACGGCAAGGAAGGGCAGGGATTGGTGCAGTGTTCCGTTACACGTAGGTACACACAACTCCGCTGCTCCAAGAGGGTGGGGTAGGGAACCCTCCAGCATGGCTTTCACACAACTGCAAATCGAAACCAGGTCGGGTTTGAAAGGAGACCTAGATCAACTAGCCCCCGCCCTCGCGCCCCTGGCCCCATCCCACCCCATTCTTTAGCTCTCCTCATATCCCAGATCCCGCGGAATCTGAGTCAGGATTGAACCCCGCTAGCTGCGTGCCGACAGGCGAGGGCGAGGTTTAGGGGCAGGAGTCGGACCCCAGAGGTGGCCCTCACCGCACCGGACTTACCTGCCTGCGGCTCCAGTGAGAGCTCAACGGGGCCGCGGAGAGGCTGTGAAGGTGCCGCAGGCTGCTGGCAGGGCAGGTAGGAGTCTTCTAGGGTTGCTGGCCTGGTGTAGGTGTAGGAGAGGAGGTGGCCAAACGGCCCAGAGTAAGACAGATCGGAGGAAGCTGCGGTTGCGGGGGACAGGCCAAGCGGGTAGGCAGCCCCCGCCGACGGGACAGGGACGAGGTCTGGGAAGACGGCTTTGCACGCGTCCCGACCTTGGAGGGGGCAGGGCAAGGAGGTCATTGCGGCTGGTGCCCAGGGTCTAAGCCACGGTCCGGTACGTCGTCAGCTCCCTGCACTAACCCTCTTTCCCGAGCCCGGGGCGTTGAGGTAGATAATACCCCAGCCCCAGTCAGCCACCAATACACTTAAGATCTCAGAGAAAGTGTCTTTCTGCGCCTCTTCCAGCTGAGAGCTTGCACCCGGAAAAGAGGTTGGGGGGGCCCCATGGCTTTCCCCTCCTCCCTCCATGTCCATGGGGCCCCCTACCCCCGCCCGGGTTCGGATCCCAGGACCCGACCGAGCCCCCCCCATCCCATTTAGACTCCCCGGATTGGCCGCCACGTGCCGTGACCTCACTGAGTCCTGCAGCTGGGACCCGCCCCCTGGGGCAGCGCGCGAAGGGAAAGGAGAGGCGTGCGCTGAGCAAGCTCCGGGCGTTCCTGCCCCCGGGTCCGCTCCGCGAACGGTGCCGGGGTTGCGGGGTGATTGGTGCAGGCAGGGGACCTCGGTGGTAATGGCACATGTGCTAGAGAGTGGACGACCCTGGGCTGCACACGGGCAAGGGGAGCAGCGCAGTGGGCCGAAGAGGCGGAGACCCAGGGGTTTGCGTTCGCGCTGCTCGCGCTCCGCGTTGGAGCTGGTTTTGGTTCTGCCGTCTTGGACCTGCAGAGGCGTCAAGAGCAGCCTGCCCGCGCCCGCGATTTATTCAGCGCATCGGAATGCGTAGCTGCCCATCGCTGGCAGTTTGTTGGTAAACAGACGCCGGGCCGAGAAGGTGCCCTGCCCCGCACGCACGCGCTGCGCACGCCCCCGCGGGGCGCCCTCGGCCTGGCACGCCGCGACCGCCGCGACTGCGTCTCGCCGCCCCCGTGCCGGCTTCCGCTTCCGGCAGGGGCCCCGGTGTGGTTGCGACACCGCCGCCGCCGCTGCAGAAGGGATCTGCCGTCTGGGCTTTTGCCCGTACTGCACCCCGCCTTTCCTGGCGCCGCATGCGGCTGAATCCTGGCGTGAGCCCGGAGGGGATCTGGGAGGGGGGGTTGAGCCCAATTCGGCGGCTCCTAAGAAGGCACAGGAAATACGGCAGGGGCGTCACCCTGGCTTCATTTCCCAGGGTTGTTTGCAGGACTGGCCCCTAAACATTAGCACCCAAGGATTGGACGGACTTGTGACCACCTATCCAAGCATCTATTGCCAGATGTACCCAACTGGACAGGGATTGCATTCAAATACAACGTGTTTGTTCGTATAGCAGTGTATAGGTGTCTACACAGACGTACCCAGTGGCATCCCTTAGTGTAAGAGAAGCTCTCTTACGGATCTACAAACACAGTGTACGCGGTGATGTATACACATCTGCATACCCAAGATGAAGTCAATCCCTGCATAAAAGCAAGGAACTGGTCTCTTACAGAGACCCAGGAATATACAAGTCCAGTTGCTTGTGTGAATATTCAGAATCACAGAAAAGCCAAGCATAGCATTTGTGTGCACGTACTACCCTGTGAGAGACACCTGTCCACCTATGCATGAGCAGCTTCAAATTAGGGAAAAGTGTGCCATCCCAAACCCAGCAATCTGAACAGATTCTCCAGCACCCTGCACACCTCCCACTGTGTGCAAATTGGCAGGCATCTTTTTGTTCACACACACACACACACACACACACACACACACACACACACACGTGTGCTCTCATGATCAAGGCTTAGAGTGAAGGTAGCAGCGTTGGATGGGAGAAGATAGCTCTCAGAGAAAGAAGGCAGCCTGGAAGAGAACATAAGAGATTTAGGGGTGGCCATGTCCGTGCTCCTTGGAGGGACAGAAAATCAAGGGTCCTGCAGGGCTGGCAGAGAGCAGTCTACTTCAAACCACACCCCCACACACACCACAGAAAGAAATGAGATTTTCCAGGAAAACATTTCCCTATCACTTGCCTGGAGCTCTCTACGCTGAAGCCTGGGGCTCCTCCTTCCCTGGGAGGCTCCTGGAGAACCTACTCCCCTCTCCTGTGATAGGGTGTGGAGGTTTTGCTCAGTGAAGAAATGCTATTGCCTTGGGGCACAGATGGCATCTCTGGATACACGGAAGCTGTTCTTTGAGGTGTTCTGGGTTGTCGGTCAGGAGGTTTCTCATAAAGGAGGTGCTTTGGGGCTGGGGATGTTAGGATGATGGGGTCACCTCCTCCCAGGCCACATACCCAGAATGCAGAGTGCTTTCTGTGTCCAATTTAGCAAGGGCACGTGTGGGTTGTCTGGCTGGCCCTGCAGCAGTTGGCTTCAGGCATCCTTCCAAGCCAGGAGATCCACAGTGCTTCTCTCTCCTAGGCTTTCTTAGATGCACATGGTATTTCTCTGAATCCTGGAGGACCCTCACCCTGTGCCTCAGGAGGAAGTGCCTCACCAGACACTCAACATCCACGCTCTGTACCTCTTTGCAAAAACCCTCCCAGGTGGGTTCTATTATTACTTCTTCTGCAAAGGAGGAAACCTCACCCCTCATCATCACACCTCCCTCCTCCCCTGCTCCAAAGGGTGGGGGGCTGGAGCACCTTGTCGGAAACCTTGGAGTCTCCATAGATGCAGACTCACCAGGGAAGTCAGAAGTGCTGAGGACGAGGGCGAGGGCCCAGGAAGGCCATAACTGTGTGTTTGATCAGAATGGCAGGAGGGCTGGCTGGGGAGGCCTTAGGCCTGGGTTCCCCTCCCAGCTCATCTTCCAAGTTGCTGGCTGTGATATTCTGGGTCAGCCATTTCCTGTCGCTAAGGCTACCAGAAGGAATAAAGGGGGAGCTAGCCCAAGATTGCAAGCCTTTGTCGTTTGCTCTGTGATGACTTGCAAAACCCCAAAACCAAAAACCTTCAAGGAAGAGGCGGAGAAAGAGGGAGGGAAAGGAAGGCTAAAGGAAGGAGGGAAGGAGGAGCACGGAAGGGAAGAGGGGAACTGACCCTCCAGTCAGCACCAATGAGACTCACAAATCTTAGAGGTGACATCCTGAGATTTTCCCCACACAGATCTTATGCCTGAATGAAAGGGGTTGTCCTGGAGAACCCAGCATCAAGGCCACCCCTGTGTGTGGCAGAGAGGTTCTAAGTTTTTTGAGGGGGGTTACATCACTGCGTCCGGGAGCTGTTGATTTGCGCTGTGGGCTATTCTCGAACCCCACCTTCTCGTGGGTTCAATTCGCAGAGCAGGGTGGGGGGCATAGCCACACAGAGATAGCCCATGGAGCAGATCCTCTCCCGTTTTAAAATTTTTTATTTTGAGATAGGATCTTGCTAAGTTGCCCAAGCTGGGCTCAAACTTGAGATCCTCATGCCTCCCCCCAAATGCTGGTATTACAGGCAACCACCACCATGCCAGGCTTGGGCTCTTTGCTGGTCGACCACAAACCCTGGCTCACCACATTGAGTAAAGTTCTCCGAGGCAGTATTTAACCCTACATAGTTCTCCCTCGAGGTTACTTCGAGCCCTGACCCTCAGTAACGAACTCCACCCGAACCAGCACCCATCCCAGCACACGGGAACGCTCGAGGATGCGCAGGATGTGCAAGCGTCTTGGTGGAGTTGCTGGGCTCAGTCGGTCTCACGCAGGCAGAGGGAGGCCTGTGAGCCGGGAGTCGCGCGCTGCACTGGGCCCGCGGCGATGAGCCCTCGCCCTGGACGGGGTGCCTGCAGGGAACTGCCCGGGCACAGGAGATGTGGTCGCTGGCCCTGGCCTCGGAGCTGGGCCACCTCAGCTCAGCTGGCACCATCCCATTCACCGCCCCAAAATGGAATTTGGGTTTTGTTTTACCTATTTCCAGTAGGTTTTAAATTTATATGGGATTTTTCTTAGTAATTCGGTTTGAAGAGGCTGAATAATTATGAATAATTCGGTTGTGCGGGGAGGAGGGTACGAAAGGAATCGAATCCTTCCCCTTGGCCTCCGAGGGGCCCATATTCATGGAGGCCTGGGAAGGCGCAGCTGGCAGAGGCCTGTGCACCTCCCGAGAATTTTCTTTTCTTTACGTTGGCACCCTTGGGTCCCTTCCTCCTTTTGACTGAGCATTGAATGAGCACCGGCCAACGTGGGGCTCCTGGCTGGTCCTGCCAGCCACGCGGGGTGCTTTGCCGCCTGTGCGCTCACCCCCAAGGAAACCCCTCTTAGAGCTCCCGCCCCGGTTTTCCAAATCCTCCTGCAGAAGCTGCCCAGAGAGGGGAGAGGAGAGGCCTTGCGGTGAGCGCTCCCCAGGTCGGGGCCCTGCGCATTTGTGAGGGTCCCTACCAGGGATCTCAGCCTTACTCTGCGTGTCTCAGGTTCCAGACTTGAGCCTCCGCTCCAGGAAATTTTTTCTGTTGGGGATTGAAGGTTGCATTTTAAGTGCACATGTGTATGAAATCACCAAACACGTTAAAAGCAAAGGCATGAACAATTCTTTAACCAGGACATCCCGAACTTCAAAAGAAAACGGTTAATCGAAAATGGGACGGTTTAAAGGTGAGTTAGGGGTGCCACCCGTGGCGAGGGAGTCACGAGGCTCTACTTCACCGGGCGCAGGAGCGGGGATGACTCCGAGTCGGGGGTCCTAGGCGGCCGGGTGTCCCAGCCAGTGTTCCACCAGTGGACCCGCGAAACTGGGAACAGACTGCAGGACCCTGCACCTGGTGCCCCGGCTGATCGCTGCGAGCTAGTGGAGGCCCCAGACCGACCCGCCTATAACGAATTCTCCCTGCCCAGAACGAAGACTTTTGGGTTGGGATCTCCAAAACTTCACGGACCCTGACATGAAAATCAGGGCGCTCGGCCAACGTCCTCCAAGCTGGGTCTGAGGTGAATGGCGTGGTGGGATTTGCATGTGTGGTGGCCCATGCTTGTAGTCCCAGCATTAGGGAGACTGAGGCAGAAGGATCGGCTCAGTTCAAGGACAGCCTGGACTACGTAGAAAGTTAAGAAAAAAAAAGTAAGGAAGAAAGAGAAAGAAAGGCAACCAAGCGAGGGTGTGCTTGGGCGCCTGCAAAATCACACATAACACATCAGGAGGCAGACACACAGAAAGGGACTCCCACAGTAAGTCCAGCACACCCACAGCGTGTACACAGCCTCATCACACAGCACACGCCCACCACTTGTGCATGCTGGAGGGCGCGCGCGCGCGCACACACACACACACACACACACACACCCGGGACGCTCGGATTTGGCAAAGGGTCTTTGTGGATGGGGTTATCGGTTTCACTTTGATTCCTGAACCAAGACCCTTGGAGGTCTGGGCAGGGGGTTCGTGCGAAATCCTAATTTGGGCCGCGAAATCCTGGAGAAGAGGACAGCCTTCCCTCTGCCGCGCCGGGCCTGGGAGGATGATGCCTGAGGATACATCCCGTTCCTTTCTCTCAAAGTGAGAAAAAGACTCATTTTACAAAAACTCCCATGTGCAGCCTTTCCCTCTCGTGCCCCTGCACTGGGATCCTGGCGTGGGGGAGGGTAGACGGAAGTAGGGTGAGAGGCAGCTCAGTCCTCCCTCTTCCCTCTCTCCCTCCCTCTTCCCATCCCTTCCCCCCTTCGGCTCAACCAGGGGTGGGGCAGCTGGCCGAGGGGAGGGGCCCAGGGGCAATGGGCTTCAAGAGAAGGCGGTGCCTCCAGGCACCTCCCTCAGCCCCCTCCCACCCCAGTCGTCCGTCACCTTCATTGATTCGGTTGTTGGAAAAAGTCGAACTGGAAGTTCACCAACTGCTGCGGGGGGTGGTGGTGGTGGTGGCCGGTGTGATAAGTGACCTGAGCCTAGGGTGGGGGCTGTTTTGGGGGTCAAGGCCTCCCTGAAGAACAGAGAACACAGTGCCTAGCCCTACAGGCCCCCTGACCTGAAGGCTGCTGTGTAGGGAGAGCAGGAGAGGAGAAAAAGTCCTCTGCACCCCAAACGCTGAGTGGCAGAACTAGCAGGGACGGGACGGGGGGGGGGGGGGGGGTGCTGAGCCCATACCCAACCACCAGTCAGCCCAGGGGGTCACTGGCTGTCTCACTTTCCCTGAAAAGGCTGTAGGGCCACGTCTTGGTCCCCTGGGCATCTGGACAGTAGAGGACCCAGGTGAAGCCATAGGTTCTGGAGACACCTCAAAGGTCTAAGGGATATTTAGAAGCCTGGCCCAGGACACCCAAAGGGAGTGGGAGTGATCTGAGGCCTTGCGCCTTGGGTAACAGAATAAAAATAATAAAAGCTCACAGTTCAGTGTTGTCTGTGTTCCTGGCATGATGCTAAGCCCTTACATGCATTCTTTTATTTAATCACAAGATTCTGCATGGTAGGTATCCGTGTTATCCGCACTTTCTGAGTAAGGAAATGGAAGCACAAAAAGCAAATAGGTCATCTAGAAGCTGGAATTGGAACCAGGCCAGCTGGCCTCCCTAACCCCTGTGGATACAGCTGTCTCAGGTGAAGCACCATTCAGCAAAGGCAGGGACAGAGTTGGAGAGGGAAAGGGACCCCAGGAGAGGACCGGCCTTCCAGAAAGGCAGGGAGAAAAGAACTGCTGTTAAGAGTGACTGGTATTACTGCGGGTCTGTGCGCCACCCATGCTTTACAAGCACTGCCTCATGGAAATCCTTGCATGATAGCACGAGGAAATCCTGTTCTTATTCCCATTTTACAGGTGCAGAGACTGAGGCACAGAAAAACCATGTGGGGCCTTGTTCACCTGTCTGCAAGGTAAGAAATCAGGGAAAGAGCCAAAGGAGGGGGAGGGGGCTTCACTGTGCGAGGTGTCAAACACCTCTCAAGAGTTTAGAATGGACTCCCAGGCAGGGGAAAGCCAGGATGGGAATGGGAGGGGAGATCCGGTGTGCTGGAGCCCAGTGAGGAGGGAGCTGCAGTAGGTGAATTGCACAGTGAGGAGGAAGAGTTCAAGGGGGTGGCAGCAGAGGCAAGGGAAAGGAAGGCAACCATAAGAAAAGTGACCCAAAGACAATACCTGGTGTGGTGCACACCTGTAATCCCAGCACTCAGGAGGCTGAGACAGGAAGATTGATCACCATGAGTTCAAGGCCAGGCTGAACTACATAGCAAGGCCTTGTCTCAACAGACAAACAAACAAATAAGTAAACCCTGTTGTGCCTGGTGACTATCGGCAGGGGAGTAGAGGAAAGAACATATTTGAAGGTCCTGGCCAGGGCAGCCAGAGGAGCCCAAGGAAGAAGCCATATATTTGCTTCAGAGGTTCAGGGATTTAATGGGCTCATGAGCCATGGACAAGATTCTGGGTGGATCTTCCAGCAGGCAGCCAGCCACAGCTTCTGCACAGGTGTCCTCCCCCGCCCCGCAAGGCGCACAGGTGAAACTTGCATATATGCAGATGTATGCAGATGAAAGGAACCCAGCCTGGGCCCTGAGCCAGGGAGGCAGGTCCTCCCCCACCTCCCTCCAGGGACAGGAGGGCGGGCCCCAGCCCTGACTCACCCGCTGACATGCCGCCTGGAATGCCACCTCCCCAGCTGGGCTTCCTCCAACTTGGGAAACTTGCTCCTGGAATCACCCTGAAGTCCAGCCCAGAACATCACAAGCTGGAGGACCCAGGCTGGGCTTGGAAGGGCTTTCTAAATCCAAACAAGGATTTATTCTGAGCCCTCCTTGCAAAATCACTGGTGGTGGGGAAATGGTGGAGTCAGGGTGTATGCCTGGTAATAAGACATTTAAAAGTATGTGAGGGCCAGGCTTTGCCAGTGGTACACACCTGTAATCCCAGCACTCAGGAGGCTGAGGCAGGAGGATGGCTGCCAGTTCGAGGCCAGCCTAAACTACATAATGAGATCCTGTCTCTTAACCACCCCCCACAAAAATGTATACAAGGTACATGGCATTCCCTAAAGTATTCTGACACCCGTGCCTACATAGGGGCCTCGTTTTAACTTGTGAGGTAGGTCGTTCACCCCCCCCCCCATTTTACAGATGAGGACACTGAGGCCCAGTTGAGACATGCTAGGCCAGGGAAAGCCTGACGCTGTATACAGAACTGGCTTCCCAGTGCAGCTCTGACTCAGGATTCTTTGCTTCACTCTGTGGTTTTGTGCTGGGCTGAGGAGAGAAGGAGTGAATTCTGGAGTCTGGGGCTCACTTTTTCCCAGACAATCATAGGAAAGATGGTCTTAGTCCTCTCAGTGCCTGAGAACTCCAAAGAGACCATGAGCTCTTGTCCTTTGAGCTGAAGTTGTGCCTGTGTGGCAGGACCATGTACCCCACTTCTGGCTCTTTCATTCTTTCTTAGCACTTGCGGCTATGTAGAGTACCCTGAGAGATTGGCCTAGATCCCACTCAACAGTGGATTTGGCCATTTGTGTATATTAAAATTGTGGGGAAAAAATGGTGGTTTCTTTTTTTTTAATGCATACACAAAAGCCAGATGTGGTGGTGCTTGTAATCCTAGCCCTTGGGAGGCTGAGGCAGGAGGATCACAAGTTCAGGTCAGGCTACATAGCAGGACCCTGTCTCAAAAAAACAAAAACAAAGTAACAGAAGCCAAAAGTAAACAAACCAAGAAGCATATACACAGGGCTAAGAAAGACTAATAGGGCTGGGATGTGGCCCTGGACCGAGGTTCATCCCCAGCACCACAAAAAGAAAACAACAAAAGCACCTTATGCACTAGCTACTCAGGCCAGGAAATGAAACTGCCTTCCAGGAAACCCACCAGGGACCCTCCAAGATCACAGTCCCCTCTTCCCTCCCTGCTTCTCCTTATAGTTTCGTCATCTGTGTCTGCTACCTCTCTTCATAAGGCCAGGGTGGGGTCTTTGACAACAGCTAACACGGTGCCAGTGTGGAGCCAGCACGTAATAAATGCTCAGTAAACGAGCCCTACATAAAGGAAGAAGGTGTGTGAAGTGTTGTACACCTGTCTCCCGCGACAGGAATCCCAGGGAGGGGTGCTAGCCGAGGCCACAGGGTAACTTTCAGTATGTTGCCCACCACTTCTTCTCCCACAAAGGGCCCTGCCTCCTCTCCTGGGACCTTACCACCTCCCTCCCAGCCTCTGCTCCTCAAGGCTGGAGGCTGCATCTGGATCCTGACCCTTTCTTTCTCTGCCAGGTGGAGCCTCCCAGCCTAGGAACCCAGATTGATCTGAATCCCAATCCTGCCTCTGTCTCTCACTGACTTGGACAAGGACAAGCAAAAACCTCCCTGTACCTCGTTTCCTCATCTGTGAGATGACTCATATAAGTCCAGCCTTAGAGGGCTCTGAGGATTCAATAATCTCATCTCTAACTGGGCCTAGTAGGTACTTCACGTATAGTGAGTAAGTCTTTCTTTTTTGGGTCGCTTCACTTTGTCTTGTTGCAGGGCTGGTGCCTGAACCCAGGGCTTCACCCATGCTATGTAAGCTCTCCTCCCCCCAGCTATATCCCCAACCCTTTTAATTCTTTTGAGACAAGATCTTGTTAAGTTATGAACTTGTCCAGGCTGCACTCAAATTTGAGATCCTCCTGCCTCAGCCTCCCAGAATGCTGGGGTCTCTGCTTCCTGGGTATCATGCGGAAAGCTCTTGCACTCAGGACTCGGCTCATCCTCAACACCCTCTCAGGTGGGGCTGCTACTGCTATCCCCATTTCACGGATGAAGAAACTGATGCCCACAGCAAGGCCATCATTGCATAACCATCAGTGGCAGAGCTGGGATTGGATCTCTAGCCCCCAGTTCTGGGGTTCTCTGGGGTTGTCCAGAACAGCCCCCCTCTCTCTGAAGGGGTGAAAGAGACAGAGGCAGGGTATTAACCTGGATGCTGCATAGGCTTGGAGGGACTTCTGGGTTATATGACTGGGTGGTGGTGGCTTAGGTGAACCTGATTTCAGCAGGATGGTAGCTAGAGGTAAGAGGCCAGCCCCAGGGATAGGGGCAGCAGGGAGGTGAGAATTGTCTGCAGATTCTTTAAGGGCTTCTCACATAATTTTTTTTTCTTTCTGAGGCAGGGTCTCGATATGCAGTTCAGGCTGGCCTTGAACTCACTTTGTAGCCCAAGCTGTCCTAGAACTCACAGAAATCCTCCTGCCTCAGCCTCAAGAGTGCTGGGATAACAGGCATGTGCCACCACACCCTGTGTTCTGACTTAATTCTGTGTGACTTTTAAAGCCAGAATGTGAGAGCCAGGTGTAGTGGTGCATGCCTGTTATCCCAGCACTTGGGAGATTGAGGCAGGAGAATTGTGGCAGATTTGAAGCCAGCCTGAACTACACACAAGACCTGTCTCAAAAAAAAAAAAAAAAAAGAGATGGAAATTACAGGAATGGAAATTAAGGTTTCATATAAGGAGAACATTTTAAATAATGCAAGCTCTCAAACACAGCACATTTTCCACTCGAGCCTTAGTCACCAACTCCCTTTACTGGGTACAGCGTGCTTATTTTGCATCTCATCTCCTCTGCCACAATGAGACATTCTGGGGCAAGTTTGCCCTTTACTGAGCTTTGCTTCTGCCAACGTATGAGCATAGGCTTTCTGTAGTCAGAAGCGTCAGCAAGGTGTGCCGCAGGAGCTCGGGGTGTGAGATGGGGTACAGGGGCTTCACTCCAGAGCTGCAGCAGGAGGTGTGAGCCCCAGTTGGGCAGTGTTCTAGGTAAGGGACTTCAGACAGGTGCCTTAGGATTTCTGACTCTCATTTTGTTCACTGGTAAGATGGAGTTAATCAGCCACCCATGGTAGTGCACGCCTCTCATCTCAGCACCCATGAGGCTGAGACAGGAGAATCGCCTCAAATTCAAGGCCAATCTGGGCTACATAGTGAGACTGTTGCAAAAACATCAAAACAAAAAAAGACATGGAGGTTAAGCATGGCAACGACATGAAATGGTTGTGAAGATTAAAGGAGGCATCGTATGTGACGAACAGATGCCAGCACACACAAGGCCAACACTGTAGCTTTTCTGATGATGCGTGGCCTTGAGCGGCTACATTCTAGGCTGGAGGAATGGGCTAAGTCCCTGCCGGCGTCGTGACTATTCCACAAGCATCAGGAAGGGAGCTAGGCAGAAACCCGGAAGCAGAGTGACTCAAGGTAGGAAGCTGGGTGAAAAATAAACCAAACCCTCATTTAAGTCCCTGGAACCGGAGACTTTCACAGGGATTTTTCCTGCCTTTGCCCCACCCCCTCTCAGGCTTGGGTTTGGGCGCAGGGACTCCTGGCTGGTGGAAGAACTGGGCATCGCTAGTCCTGAAAAGGTCCTGGGACTCCCTGAACAGCTCAGCCCCACCGAGGAGGCCCAACCTCAGTCAAGAACAGGGCTGGGAAGTTCTGATTTGGTCACCACCTGCTCAAACCACAAGCCCTTAACCGGTCCAAGCCGCTAAATCACAGTGATGACGCGGCACTCCTGGAGGGTGGCAGTGCCTCCTGTGTACCAGATGCCCCAGATGGGAGGGGCCTCGGCAGCATCAGGACAAGCCCTCCACCTTCAGCAAGGTGGCTCAACTTTCCTGGCCTTCTTAGAGCTGAAATGCACAACAGCGGTCCCCAGGATCAGTGGGCATCAAATTCTGGGATCAAGAAGATTTGGAGTGGGCCTAGAAATCTGCATATCAATTTTAAAAAGAACCTGCTGATAAACTGACTATCTCAGGGTCCCTGCCCTCAAGTTACTATGATGGTGAGAGGGAACAAGAGGGGCTCAAGGTGACAAGTTGGAATTTGATGGAAGCTGGCTCGCTGGACCCTGGTACAAGGTATTTTCCAACCCAGAAGCTTTTAAAGGCTCACAGTCCCAGAGAAGGGAAGGCCAAGTTCATGGCAAGTCTTCCCAAGCCTACCCACCATGCCTCGTCAGAATGGGCATCGCTCCCCAGAGAGCCGCCCGCCCTCCTGGAGATACACTGAGTGAGACGAAACTGAAGCAGGAGGCCTGGGGGTGTGGGGGGTCCCCAGGGCTGAGGTGTGGGAGCAGGTAGGTGTTTGGGTGCACACATGGCACAGATGGATTCCTGGGAAATTGCCGTCACCCTATCAGGAAAGGTAGTCTGACTTGGCGCCACCTCTCTGCACCTGGCACCCAAGGCCAGCTCAGCTGTGTTTAAGGCCAGGTCGTGGGGTCTCCCCAAAGCTAGAGAACTTGAAATGATGGGGGTCCGGGTGCGAGAAGGGGTGGGCAGGGTGCAGCAGCCAGCCATGAGTCACACGCCCCCATCGCCACCCCAGGGCCAGTCTCTAGCAGGACTCAGCCCCATGGACAAGGGGCCTCTGTGTGACTGTGAAATTGTGTGGATAGTGCGTGTGTCACTGAGACCATGTGAGAGTGTGTAAGTGTGTATGTGGTGAGTGTAACAGACTGCGTGCGTGTGTGACTGTGGCTTATGCACGGTGCTGTGCATGGGGGGGAGTGACACGGCTGTGGGGGCATGTGGCAGTCTGAGTGGCTGTGTGTGTGTGTGACTGTGTCAGTAGAAATGGGTAGTGTCTGGGCAAAATGCCCAGGGACCATCTGAGGGCAGTGGGGTGCTCTCTCTGCAGCTCTGTGCCACACTGCATGGAGACAGCTGCTGGGGATGTGTGGGACAGTGTGTGATCCTGTGTGACTGTCTCCAGGTGTGCCTGTGAGACTCCACTGAGCTTCCAGGTGACCGTCTCTAAGTGATCGCCCAGCAGGTATCTGCCTTTGCATGTGTGTGTGTGTGTGTGTGTGTGTGTGTGTGTGTGTGTAGCTGGGTGTTATGGCCTCAACCCAACTAACTGTGTGTGTCACTGTGTGTCCCTCTGAGGGACTCAGCCGTGTCACTGAGTGTGACTGTGACTGTGTGGTGACACAGCATCCCCCTCAAGCACCTTCCTCTGGTGCCTTTGATGTGGTTGAATTCTAGGGGCCGTGAGGACGCCTGCCTCACTCTCCAGAACTTCAAAAGCCGGTGATCCTCTCTGCCCCGCAAGGGAGGAACGCAGTCTCCTCAGCCTGCCCCGTCCCCTGCTGGGGGAGAGGCCTGTTTGTTTTCCTATTTTTACTGTTTAGGATGAGTTCATGGCCGCAACTGACTCACCACTCTTTCCGACAGACTTGGGGAAGGAAATGGGGGTTGCCTGGTGGGGGACTCTGCTTAAGAGCCCAGGCATTCAGCACAGGACCAAGGAAGACATCTGGGTACCTCGTGTGCTGTGAGACACCTAGGCCCTCTCCCGGAGCCTGGAAGATCAAGGGCGCCTCTTTAGAGCTCACTGTCTCGTCTCCACCCTCCTACCCAAGGAGAAGCCTCGCTCCTTATCTAAAAGTTCTCCCTGCCATTAGTCACAAGGTTGGCTGGGAAGGGAGCTGGGGCTGTGGGGCGCATTGACGCATCTCCAGGTCCACCTCGCGCAGGTGAATCACATGCCGGTCTGGCCGCAGCCGGAGGCCGAGCCTCTGCGACACCGTTTGGGCGCCCCCTATGGGCAGAGCCTGTCCGAGCCACACAGGTGGAGCAGAGGGAGGAGGCTGACCCACGTGATGGGGAAGAGTGGTCCTTGTCCCCATCCACCCCATACACCTGTGTGTCAGGGTCAGAGCCCTGAGACAGAGCCCTGAGTGAACAAGCCCTGAGACAGAATGGAGAGAGTAGGAACCGCGGAGTCCTGGGCTTGGCCGGGAGCTGGTCAGAGCGAGGCGGAATCAGAGAGGGCTTCTGGGAATCAGGGTCTCTGGGAGGACAGCACGTCATGGAGGGTGGGTGACAGAGGACTCAGAAGTGGAGTCACTCAGGGAGCTACAGGAGGTGAGGAGCGGAGGGGAGGCGGAGGCACACGACCCTCCCTCGGGTGAGATGACAAAGCTGGGCCTGCTGTCCCCGGCTGCTCAGCCCAGGGCCCTTCCCTCCACTTAGTTTGGGAACCAGACACCCAGCTGTGTTCCCAGCCAGCTCACCAGCCTGCAGGCCCTTCTGCCGCACGTCCACCCTGACGGTATCCCTGCCAGGCTCTTGCCCGGCCAGCGGCCGAGGCATGAACATTTCCCTCCACCCCCGCCATCCTGGCCGGCTGCCGCAGCTCCTTGCAGCTCCTCCGGGACTGGCTATCTCAGCAGATCCTACCCCTCCCCCCACCAGCCATGGCCTGAAACTCCCCCACTGTGAATTTAGGGGTGTCTGGAATGCCCACCTGGAGGAACTGAGAGGAGCCTCAAGCCAAGGAGGCAGAAGGCTGGGCTCTGGGCAGGGCCCAGCCTCAGTGTCCCCATCTACAAAATGGAGCTAATTGTGCCTGCGCTGCTGGGTTCCTGGGGCGGTGGGTAGGCTCCAGTGAGCTCATGGGTGTGAAGGCCCTGGTGAGCCGTAAATAGTCCAGCGCTTGTGGGAGGAAGGCGGGAAGGAGGCCGTGTTATTTCGTGTTATTCCAGCTGGGCCTGGCTGAACCTCGAGGGTCTGTGCACCGCCGAGAGCTGCAAACAGCAGAATCTGAGGTTGGCACCGCACCAAAGGCTGGGGACCAATCAGGCCTGCCAGGGCTATACCAGGGACAAGGGCTGGTGACAGCTGCAGGACCTGGCAAAGGAGGACTTTGGGCACTTGGACAAATGACGCTGGAGGAGCTGGGGAGGGTTGGGAAACCTGAGGTCACCGGGTGCCACCCCATCCTCTCCGAGGTCCCTGCTTCTGCAGAGGGAGGACACAGGCG
This sequence comes from Dinomys branickii, assembly GCA_004027595.1. NCBI lineage: Eukaryota > Metazoa > Chordata > Mammalia > Rodentia > Dinomyidae > Dinomys > Dinomys branickii. The sequence continues at coordinate 49,271 of PVLD010001986.1, forward strand.
CTGAGCTCTGGGGTCAGAGACTGAGCGTGTTAGCTGGTGTAATGGGATCCACGGTCAATTTCTTTGGAAAAGAAAACTTGAGCTATGGCTGCTCACCAGGAGGGCCCTGCTGCCCCTCTCTTGGCTGGTGGGGAAGAACCAGAACTGTCCCCATTTTCTTTAAACAGGCAAACCAACACTTCCCACAGGCCCGGGTCTCCCCTCCAACCGTCCAACAATTTGGCTTCCCCCTCAGAGCCTTTGAACAGGAATGTCCTCCCCCTCATGCACCCTCTGCTACCCCCAGTCAGGTCCAGCCCTGCCAACTTGTAGCCACGTGACCATGGGCAAGTCACAGCACCTCTTTTAGCCTCAGTCTTCCCATCTATAAAATGGGGTCAATGCAGCCTCCCACATGGTGACAATGAGGAGCTCGTGTATGGAGCACCAAGTTTGGTTCCTGCTCACAGGAGAAGATCCAAAACACCTCACCCCTGCTAGAATCTTCCCCTCATCTGTGTGTCTTGCATGTGGCTTTGTAATAATCAAAGGACAGATATGTACTGAGCGCTTAGCATGTGTTTAACACCCTAGCAGGTGGTGGAAAGGCCCAGGAGGAAGCAGCAGCCTGGCCAGAGGTGATCCTTAGACATCCAACCTCTCCGACAGCATAGCCCTTGTGAGATTCTGGAGACATAACTATCATGTGGGGAGCTTCCTAGAAGTGGAGCTTTGCAAGACAAGTAGGACGGGCAGAGGGGATTGAGGGCATGGCAGAGAGATGACCAAGCTGTGCTCCCTGGGGTCACAGGAACAGACAAAGAGGGGGAGACGTTTTGGGAGTGAAGATTGGAATTGAAGCGATCAGGCCAGCCAGGTGTGGTGGCACATGCCTGTAATTCCAGCGATCTGAGAGGCTGAGGCAGGATTGCAAGTTTGATCCCAGTGTGGGCAATCTAGTGACTCAGTGACAACTTCTTTCAAAATGAAAAAAATAAAAGTGGTTGGGGATGTAGCTCAGGGTGAAGGCCCTGGTTCAATCCTCGGTACCACCAAAAGAAAAAGAAAAAAGAGAGAGAGACAGAGACAAGGATACAAAAGAGGAAAAGAAAAAATGAGGCCAGACACAGGAAGCACTGAGGGCGGTGGGGAAATGGGAGCCGCGGCAGGTTCCTTTCCAGGGGGTGAAGGTTGGAAGGGAAGGGATGCACCTGCCATTTATTAACCAGCAGCTGTTTTCCTGAATTTTGTGGGGTGCTTCTGAGATGTTTTCCTACCTAATGTTCAAAACACACTTCTATCTCCGTTCTACATATGGAGAAAGACAAGCTGCACAAGTTCCCGCAGGGCACAGAATGAGGAGAGAGTGGGGCAGTTTGGGGAGTCCTGGATCCCCAGGGGCGAAGCTGCCCATGAAGGTCGGTTTTCCGGCTACTTGTGGGATGGACAGGGCAGGGGTGACCAGGGACACACCTGGGAGAGGCGGCAGTCAGTGGGGAGTTTGGTGGCTGCCTTGGGGATGTTGCTGATGGCCAGGGGCCAGAGCGGTCCCAGGAAGAAGAAGGCACTGGGGTTGGAACTCGGGAGCCCAAGGCCAGCCTGGGTCAAGCAGCAATAGCCCCACCTTGGAAACCTGGGCTCAGCGCTCAGTGGAGACGCCTGGCCGGAAGACTTGCCAGGCATTTCTTCCTGTGCCCCCAGACTGGGGGTGTCCAGCAAGTGAGGGGTTCCAGGGAGGCCCTGCTGGCGGCCCCATGTTACCCCCACCTCCTTCCCTTGTCCCGCAATCCTGGAAGCCTTTGAGGCCTGGGAGCCAAAGGGTCAGGAATTGCTCCCAAATTCCTGCAGCGACAGTTCTCCTGGTCCTTGCATGTGCCAGCCGCCCACCCACGGGTTAGTGGGGTGCCCCTGTGTATGCCCACCCCTGTGAAGGGCACTGAGCTAACAGTCACGTCTCTGTCCTCATGGGACTGACACACCAGCAGAGGAGGAATGAGCACTCTAACCAAGACATTACCACGCTCACCAAATGTGGTGAGACAGCTGTAGAGACAGGGGTGGGGTCGCGGGACAGGAAGGGGCAGTGCTGCAGACAGGGTCCCGAGGAAGGCCTCTGCAGGAACACGGATAAGGAGAAGCGCAGGGAAGAGCACTGCACCTGGAAGGGATGGTGCGTGCGAAACCCTGAAGCAGAGAGCTGTGTGTGCGAGGAAGAAAAGCCTATGGCTCAGTGAGTGAGGGGAGAGGAGATGAGGTCCAGAGGTGGGCACTGGAGGGGTGGCAGCACGAGAAGGACTGGCAGTGGTGGGTGTGGAGATCCCTTGGGACCGAGAGATGGAGGAGAGCCTACAAAGAACGCAGATGTGCTCTGTCCAGGTTCCAGCTGCCCGAGGTGAATGTAAGCACTGCACATGTAAACATGTGCTAGTAACAGTTCTAAAAAATGCAGAGCCCTTAGGCTGGGGGTGAGGCTGAGATCGCCTCTCCCCCTTCCCCTTCAGGAGCCCATGTCCCCTGTCCCCTCTTCCCTGCACAACTTCACACAGACTGGGGACGTTCCAGAGGTCTGGCTTCAGTTAGTGAGAGAGGAGACCCCACAGAAGTGGCCATCCTAGAACTGCACACTGCTTTTGGTGGGCCCCTCTGCACCCAGCCTGCTGTGTGGGGACCTCTGTCCCAGTGGCGCCAGACTAGGCCACTGCACACCAGTCCCAGGTAGAGAAGCTGTCTTAGGGAAGGAGGGAGGCTGGAGGGGTAAGAGGGTGGCCAGGCAGGGGACTTCTACCCTCCAAGATCCCCGCACTCCCTCCAGAGCCCTGGCTGCCTGGGCAGGACTGGGCGAGGCCTGTGTGTGGGTGTGATGCATGGTAGAAGCTGGTGCCCCCCTGGGGCTGACCCTGGGCATGGCCGCCCAGCAGCAGCATGGGCAGGGACTGACTCAGATCCGGAGAGCTGCACGAGGCAGCTGGGCTGAGGTCACAGTCTGGTGGCAAGAGGTGGCCTCGCGACCGGTCCTCCGCCCCAGCTGGTGTTTGTCCAGAAAGCACTTGACCAGAGCAGGGCCTCCCTGGCTCTCTGGGGTGCCCAGCATGGTGGGGCTGTGGTTCCACCCTTCCTGTGCCACCTTGCGCCTAGGAGCCTCCAGTTTGAGATGGAAGGCCTGACCCTGTGCACACAGGCCCAGCTCCTAGAGAAACAGAGACACACTTAGAGAACACAGAGGTGCCCTTCAGGGGGATGCTTCCAAAGACAGCAGTGACAGTGGGCTAGGCACAGGCCCTGAGACCCTTTGAGGGCACAGTGTCCTCCAAGCCTCCAAGTCTGCCTGTCACTCCTCTGCATGACCGAAAGGGAAGGGCCAGCTGAAAGCTCCGAAAGCCCATTGTGCCATTCCCAGGAGCAGGACACAGTGCCTAGCAGGCAGGCACTGTCCTGGCAGGAGGTGTCCCTGGTATCCATGGGCCACTCACTGGCCGCTGGGCCCCAACCGTCTTGCCTATGTTACAGTGAAGCAGGGGCAAGCGTGGTGGCAGCTGGCTGACAGGGGAGGTTCCTGTCACCCACGGACTCCCTGAGGCCACCTCCACACCCCCAGCCAGGCCTGGGAGTGCCAGTGCCAAGTGCCACCAGCACCCTCCTCCGCAGCGGTTGCTGCTGTCAGAGCTTGTTTGGCCGCAGGCTTCCTACCCAATGACTGCTCCTCTCGCCTGCCAGCGGGGAACGGCAGCCAGAGGCCTGGACTCGAGGAAAGCCAGGGGCTTGAGGTGGGCTGGGCCAAGCCACGTCCCTGAGCCCAGCAGGAGAGCTGAGGGCCCTGTGGACAACACCTGGGGCTTTCCCACCTGGGATGACCAGCAGTGAGCCCCAGTAAGGAAGACCACACTGAGCTTCAGATCCTGAGAACACAGCAAAGTGGACTCTAGATTAAGTCATGAAAATCAGAAGGTGCTGGAGCCGGGGGGGTGGGGAGATGTGGATTCTGCATGAAGAGAAAGTGACTTTATTTTATGTATTTTTTATGTTTTGGTTTTCTTGAGATGCAGTCTCGCTACCTAGCCCAGGCTGGCCTTAAACTCCATCTTCTTCTCTCAGCCTTCTGCATACTGGGATTTCAGGCATGTGCCACCACTCCTGGCTGAGAATGTGTTTTATATACCAGTAATGGTGCCAGCCATCTCAGAGTGGCACTGGCTGCTTTGGAAGGAAGTGAGCTACCCATCAAAGGAGGCATTCAAGGAGAGGCTACAAGGTTAATTATCCTTTCTGAATATTCATTGAGTACCTTCTATAGGTTGCCCAATCCGGACAGTTAGTGGGGAGTCATGTGATAGTTTAAAGTCCCTTGCGGCCTCCATACCCAGCCAGGGTTAACCTAGGCAGGGTCCTCGGAGGAGGTGGCAGGGACTAAGAAAAGCCTCTATGAGGGGCTGGGCATGGCCCAGGCCTGAGGCCCTGGAGCCTGCAGGAGCCTTGGGCAAGCCGCTGCTAGACATCAGGGTGGAGGGGCTTAGGTCTTGGGGGTGCGGGCGGCAGAGGGGAGCCAGACAGCTTCTTACAAAGTGGCAGGCAGGTGAGCAGGGCTCCCAGTGATAATTAAGGAACAAAGGTGCCGAGGAGCAGGGAGGCTGTGCGGGCCTCCGGGGCAGGCGGGCTAATGGGAGCCTGGAGGAGAGGTAATAGCAAGCGGACGGGCTGAGCAGACAGCACGGCGTCGCGACGCCCACAAGCCGCCCCCTCGCCCTCCTGCGCCAGAACAATGACTGAAGCACCCAGCTGGGTGGAATTGGGCGGAGGGTGCACGGAGGGGATTCGAGCTGGCAGGGCTCGGGGGACGGACGAGCTCGGAGGTGGCACAGATGAGGCCCCCAAGGAGGCAGAGAACTTGGGTAGGCGGACACTGAGCTGGGGTCCCAGGGGCCCGGGAGGAAGTGCCCTACCTGGTCTCAGAAGCAGCAGCGTGCCCCACCCCGATCCTCGCCAGCCATGTCCCCAGGACTCACCTTCACTCATGCTGGAAGTGGCCACTGAGGCAAGAGCCCTGGACTTGGAGTCCTGGGGCCCAGCTCTGCTTTGGATGAAAGTGTGACCCTTGGCAAGCTTCCTCAGCTGTTGAGACAGACAGCAATGGGTACCATGCACGACACACAGGATGACCCACTGGGCTGGTGTAGGAAGGGCGCTGGCTCATAGCACCCCCAATACAAGGGTCCCCAAACCATATGCAAATCAGAGCCTCACACAGAGCTGCACACCAGCCAGTCCCACCCCCAACCTCCCCAGTCTACAAGAGCAAAAGTTCACTCACACCTGTACCTCTTCAGTCCCACCTCCTGCAACACTGTCACACCCAGCACACCAGGAGCCACAGGACCGTGTGCCTCTGTAACATTTGCTCCCCAGCCTCTCCTGCAAAGAGAAGCCTGCAAAGTGCCCCCAACACCAGCTCACCCTGTAATGTGCACATCTACTAATACACAGAACCCCGGCGATAAATGCAGTGGTGGACACCACACATACTCGTGCATGCCAAGCTGCACACACATCCGTGCACACTCCCGCACATGCCTAAGACTTTGGAAATGGGCTGGGAGATCAGGAAGGTCAGCCCCTGCTTCAAACCTGGACACCATTCAGTGTTGTCACAACCGTTGGGTGTCTACACATTGGAGGGTTGTGCGTGCACAACATTGTGTGTGTGACCACACATGTGTAGCCCTGCTGTGCACTTGGCTAGTCCTGTAATTTATCTCCTTCCTTCCCCATCCCGCTTTACCCTAATCTGATGCAGCACAGGGCTGTCTAATTCATCTTTCCATGACCCAAATTTCTCTCTGCTGCTCTGACACCCACCAGGCTCCGCAGTGCTCCCTGAGACCCTAATTTACATTTTTAATCTAAAATAAAGACCAAGTGCTTCATCCTACATTCTTCTGTCTAGTTTGTTAGTGACTTCTCCAGCTTCCTAGACCCTATTACAGGACTTTGATGCTATTGCCCAATCCAGTCTTTGAATTTCCTTTACAAGTTGATTTTTTTAAAAGACAGAGTCTCACTATGTGGTCCAGGCTTGCCTCGAACTCACAGTTCTCCTGCCTCAGTTTCCTGAGGGCTGGGATTACAGTGCCGCCATGCCTGACTTGGATTTTAAAAACATAATCAGATTTGTTTGTGTCTCTTCCTTAGCTTTTTTTAAAATTTATTTTTATTTTTTTCAGACAGGGTCTCGCTATGCAGTTCAGGCCGGCCTTGAGCTCACTTTGTAGCCCAGGCTGGTCTCGAACTTGCAATGATCTTCCTGCCTCAGCCTCCCGAGTGCTGGGATTATAGGTGTGCGCCACCACACCGGGCTTTCGCCCCTAGCTTTATTGAAGTATACCCTTCACAAGCCTTCCTGTGAGGTTCTGGTAATGAGAACTCGCTCTGTCCTGAGCTGGCCTGTTTTATTGTACTACCGGAACTGCAGTTATTTGAGCTTAATCTAGCAGAGGTGGCCAATCCAGCTGGGTTCAACTTCTGCCGCCTCCTGCAAGCCTCCTGCAGTCTCTGGCCCCGGATTCTGCCTTCAGCACTCCCCACCTTCCTGCTGGACACCGCTTAACAAAGGAGGCAGGCAAGGCCTCCACTCTTCCCTGAAACACTGAGCCTGTTGGAAACAGGTGACTGAATAGCACGGGTGCTCGAAGATTAGGGTTGAGGTGTGTGCTGGGCTGTCCCGGTGCATTCTGGGAATACACAGAAACTGCTGGGCCCGCACAGGTACAGGTTGTGCTGCTCTTGGCCTTGATGCTTTGGGACCTGAGACTCAGGAGCTCCACACTCCCATTTCAGTTCCTATCTCCCTCCTGGGGTCAGGCACAGTCAGGGAGGGACTGGAGTCCCTTCTCTCCCTCTCTCAGCCCCCAAATGGTGCCAGCACAATTGCTTTCCCGATGTGAGTGACAAGGCAGAAAGGAGAAAACCTGGGCTGCTTCCCTGAACAGGTCTTTACCCGATTCCAGCTCCGGGATAGCAGGTTTCTTAGGTGTTCTGGGAGAAGGAGGAGGGTTGGTCAGAGCACCCCCTAGAGGAGGGGTCAGGAGACCCCAAGTCCAGCCTGGCTTTGCCTCTCAGTCACCCTGGGCCAAGTGCCCCGCCCCTCCCTTGAGCCTCACTTGTAACCGCTGTCAAGTGGAAGGTGGGTGAGGGGTCTTGAGGTGCCACCCTGACAGACAGGCTATGGTTCTCTAAGGGGCGTAGGGTGAGGCAGGACAGCCCATGCTCTGCCCTCTGCCCTCTTTATGGAGCCTCTGCCTACCAGTTACCACCTGGCTTTCAATGGCAGCAGTAGCAGGAGCTGGTCAGGGATCCCCAGACGTCTGAGGTATTCAGGCCCCCAGCGCTGAGCCCTAGTCCCCACTGAGCCCCAGGTTCCTGCCCATCAGAAGGTCCTGATCCATGTGGAGGCTGCTTACCAGCCTCCCATGTGACAGAAGAACTGTTTGTGCCCCTCTACCTGCTAGCGAGGTAGCTGAGCTCAGCAAGCAGTAGCATCTTCCCATCTTTCAATGGGAAGGGAAGGAGAGGTCCTGTCAGGCTGGGGCAGGCCAGTGAGGTGTCTGTGTCCCACATCCAGGTGATGGACCTGGAGAAGCAGGCAGAGGCTGGGTGCTATAGGCTTTTTTATTTTGTACCGGGAATTGAACTCAGGACTTTGTGCTTGCCAGGCAGGCACTTGTGCTGCTGAGCTATATCCTTGGCCCTGCTATAGGCTTTTGTGACCATGCCTAGAAGTCTAGCAGGAAATTGAGAGACCACCCCCAAAATGTGGGGGTCCAGGACAATCGGAGGGCCATGAGTCAAGATAATAAATTGCTAAATAAAATACGGTCTTTCGTTGTTTGACAATATTGTTTTTTTGTAACAAGAAGATCAGAAATTTTCATAAAGCCAAGTTTTTCATAGGGCTGAATATTTATGTGACTAAAATATTCTAAACTAGGGATGGTGGCACACACCTATAATCCCAGCACTCTGGGAGACTGAGGTAGGAAGAATGTAAACTGAAACTCAGTTTGGGCAATTTATTGATTTCATGAGAACATGTCTCAAAATTTAAAAAAAAAAAAAACTTACCTTAAAAGAGAGAAAATAAATTTATAGGTAATAGATATTAAAACATTAAGTTAATGTTTAATTTACATTTTTAATCTAAAATTGTGTAAATCTAATTAAATCAGATTTTAAAAATAAAACCTAATGATTTGAAATTCCAATGTTCAGTGTCCTTCAAATTGACAATGTAAAGATTCAATATCTGCTGGGCACGGGGGCTGGGGATATAGTTCAGTGGAATAAGCGCTTGCCTAGCAAGCGCAGGGTCCTGAGTTCGATCCCCAGTACCGCAAAAAAAAAAAAAAAAAATCTGCTGGGCACGAAAGGTGTACAGCTACAACCCCACCCTCAGGGAGGCTGGGGCAGGAGGATCACAAGTTAAAGTCTAGGAAGTTTAGCAAGACATTAAAAAAACATGAAATCAAAAGGGTTGAGAATGCGGTTCCGTGGTAGAGTGCCCCTGGCTTCAATCCCGAGTGCTGAAAAGAAAAAAAAAAAATAGATTCACTATCAAATTTCATGAGGGTACTAGCTAGACCCTCCTTTACATAAATGCAGTTATAGGGGTTATTTAGCAGATCAAAATGTTTCTCACCTGCTATGCACATCTATTTTGAATACTTTGCTAATTTATGAGCATCCTGGGACTCAGAGAAACAAGCACATGGGTGTTCAATTCTACTAGGAAATTTTGTTACATAAGAATCCACCTCCTTATTTACTTTTTGAAAGTAAAATGTACTTTCTTTCTTGACTTTTTAATTTTTATTTTAATTTTAAAGAGAAAAGAACAAAAAAAAAGACAAAACCAAAACAACACTAAAACTATAAAAATGACACAGAATTTTAGAACAAGATGATAGGATGTCAACAATAGTTGTGTTACTTGTTATCTTCCAAGTAGTTGCTCAGATTAGGTAGAGAACATTCTATAGAGCACAGCCAGAGGAGAGGGTCTCAGGGCCCGACTGGTGGGCACGGGAAGGTTTACCCTGGTGGGTGAAGGACAAGCACATTTCCTGCTTGTCCTCTCTGACTTGATGGCCCAGGCGGCAGGGCAGATACAGGTACGCAAGGCTGATCAAACAATTAAACATTAACTGTTCCCTTCAATAAACCAATAGAAATTAGCTGTAAAATTATCTTAGCTATCATATGTGTGTGTGTATACATACACACACATACATATTTTGTGTATGTATATCTTGAATATATGTGTACATATGTGTAGAAATGTATATATATTTCCCTTCTTTCTCTCTTGTCTCCTTTCCCTCATCCCAGTTGTTCTTTCCTATTGAGCAGTTTTTTTTCTTCCACATTATCTATTGTACCTTTCAGTTTTAAAAGGTAAACGTGACAGTGAAATTGAGTTTAAAAACAGCTTAGTAAGACAGTTACAATAGTTGATACACTGGGCATTGTTGTCTTCATAGTAGTTATTCAGAGTGGAAGACACAGGCGTGATATCTTCTCCATACAATATTACCACAAGACTTTCTTCTTAATGAACTGAGAGAAGCTAGCTGTGTAACTATCCTAACTCTCTTGTGTATACATATACTCTTTTCCTTTCTTCTTTTTCTCTCTCCCCATCACAGTTTTTCTCTTCTTTTGAATAGTTTCTTCCCAATTCACAGTATCTATTATTGTGCATTTCAGATGTTACTATTCATTTTCATCCCCTTATTCTTGAATTAAAAAAAAATCCCTGTGCTACATATGTCTCTGAAAGGAAGGAGGGTTTAACAAGGATATCAATATGTTTTATTTTCTACAAATCCCCACTCTGACACTGGCATGCAGACATGATTGCTGTTTATTTCAACAACTTAGAGCAAGAAGCCCCTGATTGGGGCTTGGTGGGTGGGAGTCATGGGTGGGTTATGCTCTGCAGAACATAGTGGACCCTGTACCCCTGGGCCGCCGGAGGGCTTTAGCCAAGGTCTCACTGTGCATTATGGCTCCGGGGGCCCAGCCAGGCTGCTCTCCTGGCTCCAGGCAGCATTGCGTGAACGGTTGTGGAGCAGAGAATAGTATTGTGAATCTCATGTTAGAAAGGCTACTGTGGGCCTGCTGGGAAAGTAGACCAGCGTGGGGAATGGGGAAGGAATTTCTGGGTGACAAAAGGTAGAAGCCCGGAGTAGACAAGCATAGGTGAATTCAGAGAGGGGGAGTGAGATTTAGGAAGCAAGACAGTTCCATCTCCTTTTCCCATGGTCTAGGAAGCTTCTCCTGCAAGATCAGGACACCAATGATTACAAAGCCTAAGTGAGAGAAATTCAGAACCAGGGACAGAAGATGACTAAAGCAGACCGGACCTGGAGGTGTCGATGGCCTCCAGCATTCAGTGGTGACTACAGAAGGCTGGGCCTGGCCGACCATCCCTGGGGAGGGCTGTGGCTTCAAGTGCATGCCAGGTCCGAGTCAGAGCTCAAGAAGTGCTGCTCTGGCTGAGTTCAAGGCCAGGGTGAGCACTCTGCCCCAGAAGCCATCCCTGGGCAGGGCCTGTGTGGTTTGAGGCCAAGCGCCTGAAGGCGCAAGGCCGGACCAGATGACCTCACAGGGAACCCTTCCAACTTCAGGCTCCTGATCCCAAGGGCTGACTCCGCCCGCGTCCTCCACACTCCGCCATGTCTGCACCTGGCAGATGGTTATCTCCCCTCCCCCCACCCCGCCCCCGCCGGCCGCCTGTCCCTCTGCCAACAACCCCACTCCTGGCCTTTCATCTCCTGCCACTACAGCAGCCATGATGCTGTGGCCCCTCTTCCCCTGGCTGGCCAGCTCCACACCTTCTGAGCTTGGGCCCCTGACGGCCGGAGACCTGGGTCGCCCCAAGGTTTGGCTTCCCTGCTGCAGACTTGACCCTGAGTAATGTGGGGGGCATGGCCCCTCCTCAGCCTACACACATGCACACTTACAGAGCCACATCCCCACTTTCCTCCCTGGTACCCTCCCTCCCGCACCACTCCCAGGACCTCCTGCTTGTCCTTTCTGACTTGAAGGCCCCGGCGGCAGAGAAGGCAGTGAGGCCCAGGAGGAAGCTTGGAGGTGGAAGGGTGGGCCACTGGGGGTGACAGCTGCCCCACTATCTTCATCCAAACTTCCCTGCAATTGGCAGAGGTGGGCAAGCACTGAGACAGGGGTGGACGGAGTGGCCAGCGACATATCAAAATGAACAGCTCCTCAGCGGAACAGGCCCTCAGCCGCCACAGTCCCTTTCCAGCCCCAGCCCTGTTCCCAGGGCCTCAGGCAAGTTGCCTGGATGTCATTGGCAGTGTTCAGTGCCACCAATGCATGTGCAGCCGGAGGACGGTCCAGGAGACCCAGAGTCTGCCCTCAGGGGTCCCCCAGCCTGTGCAGGAGTCCCAGCCCATCCTACCCTGGCTGCTGGGTGACCGTGGCAGAGCTCTGGCCAAGCCCAATGGCAGGGAAAGATGGCACAGTGTCAGTGGAGGCTTCTGTGACCCTAGAGGGTGGCAGCAGGCTCTGCTGGGAAGGCAGGCTGCAGTCATGGCTCCCAGTTGCCCTCTAGGGCAGGAGACACAGACGAGGTGGGCGAGGATGGCGCAAGTTAGCTGCCTCTGCTGGCCAGGCTGAGCCCAGGCCCTGCCTCCAGCAGAAATCACAAAGCCACATCCGGCAGAGGTTTGTCCGGCCTTGGGCACACATCACATGGTGGGTTCAGTCCGCAGTCACGGCCACGCTACAGAATACCTACGGAATCTCAGCAGCTAAGCAGCACAGAGCGGGCAGAAGAATTACCCTAGGCAGGACAGGCTTTGGGGAAGAGGTGACAGGTGATCCATATTGTACACAAGAATGTGTTCATGTATTATTTGTGGCCATTAATAGTATAATAAGTGATAAATTTTGAAAAAAATGTTAACAGTAACATACCAACATTTGTTTCTTAGCCAGCACCTGGTAATGTAAGATATTAGCAATAGGGGAACGGAGCATGGTGGTGCATGCCTGTGCCCCAGCACTCGGGAAGCTGAGGCAGGAGGATTGCAGAGGTTTCAAGGCCAGCCTGGGCTACATAGTGAGTTCAGGGCCAGCCTCAGTTCAAGCCAAGACCCTATCTCAAAACAAAAACAAAAACAAAAACACACCAAAAAAATCCAATAAGGGACCCTGGGCAAGAAATATACAAGAATCCTCTGATCTATATTTGCAACTTTTCTGTGTGTGTCTAAAACTACAAAGTTGGAGTAAAAACATAATAAAGACATACAGAAACCACTTCACTCCAAAGTTCTGCTGCTGAGAAAGTTGGTGACATGCTGGTGGTTGGCATTGCCTGAAGGGGAATCTAGGAAGGGAACAGGCCAGCTGCAAGGCAGAGAACATTTTATAGAGCACAGCCATATGAGAGGGTCTCAGGGCCCGACTGGTGGGCACGGGAAGGTTTATCCTAGCGGGTGGAGGACATTTAGGGCCCAGTGCCATACAGTATACAGGGTTACAGTGCACAGATTGGGGAGTCAGGGACCCAGCCCCAGACCTGGGGAGTGTAGCGTCGCATGTGAAGGCCTGAGGGTCAGAGGGGAGAGATGAGGAGCAGGGAGGGAGCTTTCTGAGCAAGGCCCGGGTGTCAGCTCCTCCTGGCTGCATGGGCGCTTGGGACCTTGGACGGAGCTGGGGGTGTGGAGTTTGCAGCGAGTCCAGACTCCTTACTCATCCTGTCCTTGGCAAATCACCTGGGCTCTCGGGGCTCAGCTTCCTGATCCATAAAGCGGAGATTATCGTTCCATCTGCCCTACTTGCCTCCCAGAGTAGTAAGCATCACATGAGACAGTCATCTCCAAAGGGCCTGGTGGGGGTCAGCATCACCCCAGAAAAATGAGCATGGCGTGCAGAGGGAGTTGAGTGGTGGTTACACCCCATCTGCCCAGTGCCAGGTTTGGGTCCACCATGCCCAGTGCCCAATGCAGTCAGACTTCGGGGGAGCTCCCCTCACAAGGCCTCCCCGGGAGCCTGTGTCCCGGCCACCGTGGCTGGGGGTGGATGCCAAGCCCTCTCCCAGCACCCAGGAGCCAGGCCAGAGTCCCCCACAGTGGGTGAGGGCAGGCAGCGGGGGCCTGTGAGCTCAGGCTGCCAGGGCTGGGAAGATGCTGAGGTGGAGATGGAGGTATCTGTGAGGGCCCAAGCCCAGGGGGGAAAAAATTCTTGCTGGAGCTGTATAATTAAAATCCTATTAAGCGGCGCCTGGCGGTCTCCCATCAACCCCCACCAAGGCTCCGCGCCGACCTCGCAACAGCTCGGCACCTTCTCTCCAGGCAGCAGCAGGGGGCTGGCTGGCTGGCTTGGGGGGAGCTGGGGCCTGGCTGGCCCTGGGTAGAGCCCGGGTGGGCCGGAGTGGGCGCCGCACAGGAGCGCAGCTGGGGCTCCAGTTCAGGCCTGCCGCTGGGCCCCGCATCCCTCCCATCCTCCCCTGTGCCCGGGAGGACTCCGCGTCTTCCCTCCGCCCCCTCAGTGCCTCGGGCTGGGACTAAGGCCCGACTTTCTGGCTTCCAGTCTTCCTCCTCCACGCTCTCTCCCAGGCTCTCAGCTAGCTTCTCTGGGCAGGCAGCGCCTCGGAGCCCCATCCTGCGGCCACACTGAGGCCCTGCTCTCCCATCCTTCTGGGGCTGGGCTGCTCTTGGGCAGAGCCACAGTGGGCACAGGGAAGGGAGGTACACAGCATCCCTACCCCTCCGCCGTGTGGGCCCCGACGCAGTATGCCATGGCTTATTGGCCCTGCCATGTACCTTGGCGCCTCACTATTCACTCAGTTGCCACTCTGCTGTACCTTGCTCCTATTCCCTGAACATGGGGGAATGTGGCCTCCCCATCGGATTGATCACTGTGTCCCCAGGACAAGGGCTGCGAGTTTGATGAGCTGGGGAGTGTGTGATTGATCTCTTCTCAGGAGGGCTCTGTCTAGAAAGTCACAGGTCAAAAAAACCGCTGGGCATTGTGGCCTACGTCTATAATCCTAGTTCTGGGAAGGCTGAGGGCAGAAGATCACTGCAAGCTCAAGACCAGTCTGGGATACTTAGTGAGTTCAAGGCCAGCCTGGACACCAAGGCAAGAGACCTTGTCTCCAAAAAGAGAGAATCACCAGCAAGAAAAGGGGTACCTAGACCCAGAGGCTCCCCTCCATCTTCTGCAAGTGGCCTGGGAGGAGCTCCAGAAGCAAGGCCTCCCTCCCACAGGGGTCAGGGGTGGAGTCCGAAGAAGTGGCTGAGTCCCGGCCCTCGCCCCCTAAAGAATGAATCCCGGCAACTTTCCAGATGTGTCCCCATCACAGCCTCCACCCCTGCCCTTTGGCTCTGCCCCTTAGTCCTGCAAGAGTAGGGGGTGCTTTAATCCCCTCTGAGGGTTTGGGGGACTTGGTATAATCCCTCATCCATCCCTCTCTCCAATAACCACCCTGTCTGTGAAGGAGGAAGTAGCTGCCTTGAACACCAGGTGTTGGAAGAACACCTTGACCTGGCACCGTGAGCCCATCTCTGTCATCCTTGGTCTTCCTGGGTCTCAGGCCTGGGGACATCCCCTGCCACAACTCCGGACAGTCTCAACCAGCCCAGAATGGACTGAAAAGTTTCCTTCACCCTCCCAGGACTCCAGGGGGGAGAGGTGTCTGCTCCCCATTGCTGAATCCCTCTAGGACCCCCAAAGGAAGACCAGGAGGAAGAGTGGCTACCCTCTGACCTTTCCAGCCAGGTTCTGCCAGCTTTTCACAGCCTCGTGGCCTGGGACCCCTTGCCATCCAGAGGCACTGCCCCATCTTGTAGATCTTGGGGTCCTTAAAACTCTGCTCCTTTTTCAGGCTGAGGGTTGCTGGGGGGAAGTGGAGACCTCCACTCCATTGCCTCCCCACTGGTTCTACCTCCAAACCTCTCCAGCATCAGATGCCACCCTGAGGAGTCAAAAGTCAAGGGTTCAAGTCCCAGCTCTGCCACTAACTGCTGTGTGCTCTTAGATAGCCACCCGCACCTCCTGGGGACCCCCTTACAGGAACCTGATGAGTTTACAGGTATGGACATGTCTCACCTCCCTCCCTGAGGCCACTTCACCAACCCTGTCCCCCAGCTGTCCTGTCCCACCTGGCACCCACCTAGCACCCTTCTTCATGGCCACCTCATGGTCTCTGTTCATGGCGCAGCTCTGTGTTTGGGTCACCAAGGGGAGAAATCAAAGCAAGGCTGCTCAGCAGAAACTTAGAGAACATTAGGTCCCACGAGATTTACCATTTCTGATGCACTGAAGAGGTCATTGTGGGACTAAATTAGTTTCCGAGCACAGATTTGATGAACTATTCAGAGGCAGGCTCTGTGCAGTTGGCCTCATGAAACAGGCCCAGTGGGGAGAAATGCCTCACCTAAGGTGCAGAGTGTGGAAGCACGGCATCGAGTCCAGGGTGAAGCTTCGGCCCCCGGGCCAAACTTCTTGGGGACAGAGGTATTCTCCAGATCCCCCCAGCATGGGGGTGGCCAGAGAGCAGCCCTGCCACCTCTGGGCTGAGCACCTGACCCATCCCTGCCTGGATGGGGAGACAGCAGGAGCCGGCAGACAGCCAGAGGGTGTGGGCAGGAGGACCACCAGGCAAAGGAGCTCACTGCTGATGTGCCCAGGAAGGCGACTCATTCTGGGGTGGGGACTTAGGGAAGGCTCCCCCACCACAGGGAGAAGACACGGAGCTCAGGAATGTGACTGTCACAGAGACCCTGAGAAACACCCCCCCACACCCCAGCAGGTCTGCTGATGTCCTTCTATGCGGGTCTCACCACATGGAAACAGGAGAGAGTCAGAGAAGGATGGTGACCCCCGCTGTGTTCTGCCTTCTGCCCTCTCCTTCCCAGTGACTTTAGCAGTCCCTGGACAAGCATAATGGGTCAGCAGTCCAAAAAGACCCTGAAGTTTCACATCCTGCCCTGGTAAGGGAGATGAGTAGGGCCAAAACTACAGAGGGCTCTGAGCAGACTGGTCCTCTCTGCTTCGCAACAGTCCTTTCTTTCTTCCTTCCTTTTTTAGAGAGAAGATCTCACAATGTAGTGCAGGCTGGCTGTGAGGTCTTGGTGATCCTCCTGCCTCAGCCTCCTGAGTGCTGGGATTACAGTCTGCCCTACACCTCAGCTGCACTCATGGAGTCATTGGCACCAAAACCCTCAGCTAGTGAGCAGCTCAGCCTCCATCTCCCGCAGTAGGTTGGCACTGCATCTGCCAAGCAGAGCAGTGAGAGAAATCCAGGGGCTCCCCACGCTCAGGACAGCGACACCATCCCGAGTGGTGCATTTCCCCCCCGCAGTCCCCCACTTTGCATCTGCCCTCCATTCCCTCCTCCCCAGCATTTGCTTTTCCCTGCTTTCCTTGACCCAGCTCTCCAGATTCTCCATTTTTCCCTCTGCACAGTGTGGCCCCTGCTGGGCCAATCAGTGTTCTGTCTGGGCCTCAGTTTCTGTCTGTAAAGGGGGTGTCTTGAAGATCCCCCAGCCCTCTAAGCCCCAGTTGGCCAAGTCAAACAGGGTCAAAGAGCTGGCCTTGCTCCCAGACCAGAGAGCCGCTGTCCCAAGCTGGGAGCCAGCGCGCTTGCATCCTCGGGGCAGGGCTGTCCTAGCTGACAGCTCCAGTGTGGCACCCTTCGAGGCCCTGCCAGTGTCAGCAGCACCCGGGCCGCCCCACCCTGCTCACCAAGGTCCCCTCAGAGTGAGAGCACGGCTCCTCCTTTCCCATAGTGAGGCCTCTGTGAGCTGATGGGCAGGAGGGTGGGGGTCCCTCCACTCCCTGAGTCCTATTACCTTCAGCACCTCACCCTGACTCGGTAGTAATTGGGGGCTCATTTGCATTTTGCCTGCGTGTGATTTCACAGTGGCTCTGTGCCCACCCAGCCCTGGGACTCACCTCTCTCCCAAACCCTCCACTGGCTCCAAGGGAAGGAGACCAGAGCTGGGGGGAGGACAGGAAGTGGGCATGGGCCCCCAGGTCTTCCAAGAAAGGGGAGCTTGGCAGGGCCCCCAGATCTTGTGCCAGCCCTGGCTCAGGGGCCAGGGTGGGGATGGAGGGGGTGACGTCCTCCACCTCCCCGGTCTCAGTTTCCTCATCTGTAAACTGGGGCTAATGACACTTAACAAGCGAGGGGGGTGGGGGGCATGTAATTAGCGCCTGCTGGCTCTGGGCTTTGAAGTAGGGTGGAGGAGGGGGCCAGCGGGGCGGGGCGCAATAGGACAGAGCTGGAAGCTGAATGCCCTGGCCTGCGGGTGAGGGGGGTGGGACCCAGGGATCCTCTTCTATCGGGGGAGATCGAACAGCTGAGGGAGGCAGACAAGGGGATCCAAGACCAGTGGTGAAGAGAGGCCTGAAGGGGACGGAGCCGCCCCAGGCCTCCAGAGGAAGGGGCTGTGCCCCGCCGACCCCATCAGGGTGGGCCTGCAGGAAAGAGGGAGGGAGTGGATGCACACCATGTCGCTCTGTCGTGTACACGTGACACAGTGGCCAGGTCATGTCTCCACGGCCAAGGGCAGCAGTGCCTGGCACAGAGGCTCATGGGAGAAGACAGGCATGTTGGAAGGAAGAAGGCTTTGAGGACTGAGCCCAGGGAGGTGAGGACAGGAGGGAGGGGGCCTCCACCTCCCACACCCATGGCCTTTCCGCTTGCCCCATGACGTCAAGGCTGAGTCACTGGGAGAGGCCGGTGTCCAGCAAGGGTGGGAGGACCTTGGGGACCAGGGTCTGGACACCATCCCAGACCAGGCAGGGTACAGGACACCTTTGGCCTGGTTGGCGGAGACCAAGGGTGCAGGCTTGAGTCAACCTCCACAGTGCAGCCACCCACGCCTGGTAGGCAGAGCCTTGGCTGGGCCTGGGGGGCCCCAAAGGGAGGGTGCAGAAAGCACCCCTGATGTCTGCTTGTCTCTAGACAGGTTGACAACGAAGCCATCCAAGACAGACCAAAATATACTCAGAGGTCCTTGATGTTGAGCCTGGCATCCTTTGGTGGCGAGCCCACCTATTGGGCCTTGAGCTGGCGTAAAGACCAGGTGGGTGCTGCCCCCGTCCCACAGGACCCTCTACCCAGCTCTTTCTATGGTGCGTAGTGGCACTGAGCTTGGCCAAAGGCTGGAACCAGAGCTGCACAAAGCACAAGATGCCATCAGCCACCCGACGATTGGTTTGGCGGAGTCCTTCAAACCATGGCAATAAATGCTAACTTCCTCTCGAAAATAGAAAAACTGTTTCTTGGTTGATTTATTCATTCATTCCACAGACAGGTATTGATATCTTCTGGGTGCCCGGCACCACTCCAGGTGTGGGCAGGGAGGATGCACAGAAGCCCACCTCCAGCCAGAACCAGAGGGTGCACACAGAGCCGGGGCCCTCGGAGGGGAGGGATTGTTGCCAGAAGAGGATGAGGAGCAGGAGGATCAGGGCAGGGCAGGGGTGCTCCAGCGAGACTCCACTGTCCTAAACCCAGGAGGCCCCCTGGGACTGGGCCACCTCTTTCCTCCTGGTCACCACTGGCCTTGTTGAGCCCGGACCTTGCCAGCTGGAACATCTGGAACAACTGATGTGGCACTCTGGCTGTGTTCCCCACCCCCATGCCGAGTGTGCGTCAGGGCGGGTGACAGCCAGATTTACAGAGCATGGCAGCAGAGCCCTAAAGCAGGGTTTTCAGGGGCCAGGGCACGAGGCAGCCTCCTGAGGTTGCTGGGAGCAGGTATCGGGCCATGGGGCGCTTGGGGAACGGGGCTACGAGGCAGGGACAGCTGAGGCTGCTGGCCGAGGGTCCAGGCTGGGCTGCCCCCATGCTCTGTCAATGTCTGCAAAGTAAAGGCCAGGATGTCACAGCCTCGTCCCTCTCCCTGTCCCTGTGTGGCCTCTCGAGCTGCTGTGAACTGATGGGCATGGGAGAAATCCTTTACAGGGTCTCACGAGGAAAATCGGAGTGTGGCTGTGTGGCAGGAAGAGGACCAGGAGACAGAGCGGTGAAGGGAACGAGGCCGTGCTGGCCCTGGCACCAGCTCACCGTGGTGAGCGCCATCACTGTGCCCTGCAAACGCAGACGGACAGAAATAAAACCGAAAGCAACACAGTAAGCAATGAAGGAAATACGGAGATCAGGGCAGCAGATGAGATAAAAGACCAGGTCAGGGCAAATTAATGAAACTGATAACTATGCTGTGATTAGGGAAGAGACTGTCCCCATCCTTGGGACATACACATGGAGCTATTTGGGGGGTACAGGACCACGATCTCTGCAAGGGCCACACAAATATCAGACAGATGATGGATAGATAGATGATAAAAGTAAGTGGGCCAAAATATTAACAGCGGATCAATCAGGTGCAAGGTACAATGCTTCTCTGTGCTGGCCTCACATTTGTGCCTTTTGAAATCCTTTCTGAACAGAGCTAAAGAGAAAGGCTGACCAGCTTTGCTGGCCCTAACTGCCCCTCTTAGTTACTCTTTGTCTTTTGCTTCCTTTCTCTCTCTCTCTCTTTTTTTTTTTTTAAAGGCAGGGTCTCTCTCTGTAGTTCAGCCTGGCCTTGAACT
Organism: Dinomys branickii; assembly: GCA_004027595.1. Classification (NCBI taxonomy): domain Eukaryota; kingdom Metazoa; phylum Chordata; class Mammalia; order Rodentia; family Dinomyidae; genus Dinomys; species Dinomys branickii. The sequence goes on from PVLD010001986.1 coordinate 68,879, forward strand.
CGCAGCAATCCTGCCTCAACCTCCAAGTGTTGGGATTACAGGGGCTCACCACCCCTCAGCTCAGCAGCTGCCCCACATCCCTCCCCAGTGTGGCCCCTGGGTGTTGCTCCCCATGATTTCTCTCCACTCGTCACCCATGGGTGACATCTAGGTGCACGGAGGCCCCCTGCCTGTGCATTCCCGTCAACATTCCATCTGCCTCCCTCTCACCCTCTGGCTGATGATGGGGCCCCCTGGCGCTCTCGGGGCCTAGGGAGGAAACAGTGAGCCCACTGGTGAGCCTCTGGCCTGGTCCTCGATGTTGTCCTGGGGTGACAGTGGCCCCCTTAGCCTGTGAGAGGAAGTTCTACTGCCCCGTGGGCTCTTCCTTGGGGGATACCTGTGCTCCCAAGCCCCCGGCGGGCGGCAGCCACGCTGCAGACTAAGGGTCTGGCCCAGGAAGGGTCTCACTCCTCTTCCCCACGTCTGATCCTTTCCAGTCACCCTGGGCCAGGCCATGGGGCCTGCTGTCCTCGGCCCAGAGAGGTGACATCACCAGGCTCCCCCCACGCACCACACACTCCACGGCGCAGCGACTGCTCAACGCCATCTCCACCATCTGGCCATCTCTCCTCGCTGACATCAAAGGCCCAGGCAGCAGCGTCCCCTCCTCCCGGCCCCGGGGGGGGGGGGGAAGCAGAGCCAGGTTTGTGTAAATGCTGGCCCTTCGAATAAATAAATAAATAAATACTGGAGCACGCGGGGCCTCCCGCCCCTCGCCGCTGCCTGGCGCCCCGGGCTGGGACCTGGGCACAGGGCCAGCTCCTGACGAGGACCAAGGGGACCGCCTAGAGCTGCAGGTGTGTGCGGAGTTTCGCGTGGGCCGGGGCCTGTCTTATCCACAGCAGCATCAGAGAGACTGGGGTGCGCGCATGGGGACCGTCCCTCGGCAGGTGCCTCTGTCTCTCCAACCCCACTCACGTGAGCACACCTTCCCCGCCAAAGCCAGCCTGCCTCTTCCAATATCGCTCAGCTCTGGCAAAGAAGAAAGGGAGGGCGGTGAGCAGAGAGCCCAGCTATGGCCAAATCCCACGGCATGGGGCGCGGGAGGCCTGTAGGCAGAGAGCGGAGGAGGGACAGTGAAAGGTGCCAACGATGACAGGAGAGGGGCCCGGGGAAGCAGCTGTCCACTAGGGGTGGGCCAGTGCACGTGCACGAGGAGGCGCTGTGCGGTGTGGGGCGGCCACAGTGTTGGTGTGAGCTGATCCTGAGACAGTGCCCCCCACCTGGACGGCCTTTCCCACTGGGGAGCAAAAGAGAATAGTGAGGAAGTCTCAGACAAGGCGCTCCAGAAACTGTGGGGGCAGCCTTGGCCCTGAGCTACAGCCTCAGCCCCTTTTTTATTTTGAGACAGGGCCTCGCTAAGTCACGAAGTTGTCCAAACTAGGCTTGAACTTGCCATGCTCCTGCCTCGGCCTCCCCAAGTGCTGGGATGACAGGTGTGGCCACCACACCTAGCTCTGTGGGTGTCTTTGACTCCCACTCAGGACTGAGGCAGAGTGCATACCAAAAATGTGTTTTCTGAACAAATGAATTTTGAAAAATAAATGGACTCAACTGAACATTCTAGAACATTCTTTCAGGTTGTGGCCATGCTGTCTCCTTATCTTTTTGGCTCAGGACTCCTTCCAGAATCTGAAGAAAGCTCTGGCTCCTAACTCCAGACAAAAGTGCCCATACATGTGAACAGTATTGCTGGGACTCAGGCCTCAGATGGGGCCGCCCGCCTCAGGAGGGGTGCCCATCCAGCTCCTCACCCACAACATCGACCCGTGCAGTGTGCTTCTCACACCCCCATCCACCAACAGCTCAGCCGTGTTTCTGTCCCCTTTCACAGACAAGGAAACAGAGGACTAGAGACAGGAAGTGACTTGCAGGGTTCTAGATCTGAAGCCAGGGTTTGCCCAATAGGTCTGATTCCAAAGGTCTTGGGGCTTCAAAGCCTGGGCTTTTCCCAGGTTTTGCTCTCTTGGAAGGTTCTGTTCCCTCTCAGGGCCTCTGTACTCCCAGGAGACCACCCAATGGGTGCCTGCTTTGCTGGAGAGGAGTGACCCCAGGCTGTGGCCCACAGACAGACGCAGGTTGGGAAGCAGAGTGGGTGAGCGAGGATGGGAGGCCTAGAGAAAGGGCTCTGTGAGGGCTGGGTACCAGGCTTGGGGCAGGGGGCAGGGCGGGGCAGCTGGGCAGAGGAAGAAGGGCTCCGGAGCACAGAGAGGTTCAGAGAGGAGCTTGTGAAGACAAGGGCATCTGCAGTCATGGAGGCACCAGCACTCACTACGCCGTGCTGTGCGAAGCAGCTAAACTCTCAGTCTTGTTTAATCTTGAGTCTCTGAAGAAAAGAGTCTCCGATTGCTGACCCCACTTTACAGATGAAGACAATAAGCCAGTAGCCCGAGGTCACTCAGCCAGGAAGTGGAAGCAACAAGCACACAGCGGGCTTGGAGTGTGCATCTGTTGGATGGAGAGGTGGGTGGGTAGGTGGGTGGGTAGATTAAAATAGAGATGGATGGATAGATAGACAGATCTGTCTGATCCCCAAACTTAGCTCTTACCCTCCTCCTAATCCTGGAGGACAGTAAGAAAGAAGGGGTCCTGAGAGAAGGATCGCCTTGGTGTTCTCTTCTCCTCACTCAAAATAAAGTCAAAGGTTCCGGCCGGTCGGCAAACCCTGTGAGACCTAGTTCCAGACTCATCTCCTCTACCTTGCCCTCTCCACTCCATTCCTGTCCCTGTGGCCTCCTTGCAACCCTCTTAACAGGGACAGGCCCCACCGTTGCCACAGGGCCTTTGCACTCACTGTCCATTCTGCCTGAGGTGTCTTCCTTCAGCCTTGCACCTGGTCTCTGCTCAAGTGTCACCTTTTCAGCGAGGCCTGCTGAGCTCCTTATCAAAAATATCACTCGGTCACTCCCTGTCCCTTCACCTATTTCAGTTTTGCTCCTAAGCAATTACGACCAATTAACATCCTGTCTGTTTGTGCGTCTCCCCTATCCCTCTCAGGACAGGGCTCCAGCTTGCAGCTGTATTCCCAGCACCCAGCCCCGGGCCTTGCAGAGTCAAAGTCCACAAATTCCCGATGAATGAATAAATGAGTGCATATGTGAACAGGCCTGGCCAGTCTGGAGAGGACTCCCTCTCCCTCTCCCAGTGCTCTGCTCAAGGGCACCACTGGGTTTAAACAGGCCCCAAATCCTTGGGGAAACTGCCTCCCTTCAAGAAGCCCTCCTGAATTTGTACTTTCTTCAGCAGAAAGATCCACACCCCTAAGAGCTGAGAACTTGCTGCATCTAGTGCGCACAGCGCCCTCCTCCTGTGCACCCCGCCTCCCTTCCCTGTGTTCTTTGCAGGGGACAGTACAGCCCGCTCAGCTCTGCTCGGGTGCCCGCCTAGCCAGCCTGAAGCCACTGCCCCCAGCCAGGAGGCCAGAGGCGGTGCCCGGGCTTAGGGCATGAATCGGGCAGGAGGCAGATGAAAGACAGCCGTGCTCCAGGCCTGGGGAACAAAGCACCAGAGCAGGTGCAGCGGGGGCCTGGGGGCCGCCGGGGCAGAAACTGGATCTGGAGCTGGGGATCAGTGTCACCTGCGGCAAGGCAGGCTTCCATTAGCTTTCTCTGGCTGTCAGGCTCCTCTAGGGACAAAGCCTGGGCTGGAAGTTGAGGAGGAGCCAGGCTGGGAGGTCTTTTCTCTCGGCTCAGTCTCCAGCAGCGTCTCCACTTCCCAAGAGGCAGCTGCAGAAGGTCAAAGCCCAGCAGGTGCTTAGTGGCCCAAGGTGGCCACCTTACAGACAGGACCAAGGAAGCCTCCAGGAAGAAGTGGCCAAGGTCGCACAGAGCTGGACCTACACTCAGGAGTCCTGGCTCTTGTCCCTGGGCACTCTGGTCAGCCTGTCCTGCCTCCTGGAGGCCCCTCAGTGGGTATGTGGAGGGAGGGGACAGGCCTGGGACAATGACCGGATAGGGCTGCCATGCAACCGAGTTGGGCATGCAGGGCTGTGCCTAGCCAAGGAAAAGCCCAGCTCCCTTATCATGAAGCGGGGACACCTTGCTCCCACACTAGTGCCCAGGGCCGCGCTGAACCCCATCCCTGCAGCAGCTGCACTGCCCCAAGCTATAGAAGAGACTATGGAGGGGCCCAGGGAGGGGAGAGAAGGAGGGGCAGGTGGGTAGGAGGCAGGGAGGGAGAGGGAGGACTAGGAGGACAAAGCCAGCCTGTGTGGCACCTGGGACATTCCCAGTCTCTGCCCTGTCCGCTCCTGATCCTCCTCTGGAAGAGGTGGGAACAATGCCCCCATTGAGGCCTGTACCCCAGGGTAACCTCGCTGTGTCGTCCGGACAGAGGCCAAGGGGGGGAGCGGGGGAGGGGGGTCGGCCGGAACTCAGACCTGGAGCTGGGGTCCATGGGACAGGTGAGACCAGGAGGGACCCAGTCAGACTCCTGGGCAGGGCCTTTCTCTGTACTGGGCAGGAACCTGGGAATGCCAAGGACTCAACCTTAATGGCAGGATATTGCCAGTTTCAGAAAAGGCTCCTAGCTGGGTCAAGGGGTACACACCTGTAATCCCAGCACTTAGGAGGCTGAGGCAGGAGGATCATCACAAGTTTGAGGTCAGCCTGGGCTACACAGAGAGTTTAAGGCCAACTTGAGACCCTACCCCCCTCAAAATAAAAGGAAAAGAAAAGGTGGAGATGAACCTGATCCTCCTATGAGTAATCGACTGTTTTTGCCCCAGAAATAAAAAGCCGTCCTTGAAACGGGTTTTCATCCACATTACCTACCTGGAGTGCCAGCTGGGTTCCCAATCAAAAGGCACCCAATAAAACAAGAAGCCCAGTTCACTGTCTTTTTTTTTTTTTTTTTTTTTGTCTTTTTGAGATAGGGTCTTGCAATGCAGTTCAGGCTGGCCTTGAGTTTACTTTGTAGCCCATGCTGGTCTCAAACTCGCAAGGATCCTCCTGCCTCAGCCTCCCGAGTGCTGGGATTATAGGCGTGCGCCACCACTCTCAGCACCATTTGCTGTCATTTAAAGAAGAAACCAGACTTCTCTTTCCTGACACCATCGAAGTTGGGCGGCCCTGAGCCAGAGCAGGCACTGGGTGAAAGTGTTCCCAGTGGGCCATAGGGAAGGGTCGAGCCCGCTTCCTACCCTTGGCTGGTGCCCTGGGGGAGACCCACCCTCTTGGGGCTCAGTGACCTCAGCTCCAGTGTGGGGGTTGGAGGCCAGAGCAGCCTTACCTTTCTGGTTGGCCTCCCCCTACGAGGCACCCTGCCATGGGCCCCTGGCCTAGACGGGTACCCAGCAGTGCCCAGTCTCTGTCTGCTGAATTTATTTTATATTTATTTTACATTGTGAGGGGACTGAACTCAGGGCCTTTGCACTGAGGTACATCCTTGGTCCCTTTATAATTTTTAAATTTTGAGACGGGGTCTTGCTAAGTCGCTAAGTTGCCCTGAGTGGGCTTGAACTTGTGATCCTCCTGCCTCAGCCTCCCAGAGTGTGGAGATAACAGGTAGGCACCATCACTACTAGCTGCTGCTGAACTCACTGTGAATGTTAAATTGTGCAGGTCAGTGTTTCAAAGCACTGAGGCTACAATTACGTTGTTTTGTTTTGTTTCTTGAGTCAGGGTCTTGCTATATAGTTCCAGCTGGCCCTGAGCTCACTATGTAGCCCAAATTCACTATGGCCTCAAATTCACAGCGACCCTCCTTCCTCAGCCTCCCAAGTACTGGGATTATAGGTATGTGCCACCAGGCCCAGCTTTACAGTTACATTTAGGAGACCTCAGTTCTTCCCATCAAGGAGCGTGCAGGGAAGTCGCCGGTTGAGAGGATGACAAAGGCAATCTGTTAGCCTGGCTTGAGAAAACCTACTGTATACCAGCCCCTGGGTGCCAGGAATACAAACAGGAGGAGCTGGGCCCCTGCCCGTGAGGAAACCAACCACCCTGGCCAGTTTCCCTCAGGAAGGCAGTTTCTGAGCCTGCACCAGTAGTCATAGTTGGAGTTTCCTAAGCACGATGGTTGGCAAGGAGCGTGGGGGCACTGAAGGTGGAGAAACGCCATACGTCAACGTGGGCAGGGACCTGGAAGGCACTCACACAGGACCTTGAAAGGCAGACTGAGCTTTTGGATGTTCTCCTGCAGGCAATAGGGAGCCATGGAAGATTTCTGAGCAAGGGAAGTCCACACTTACAGCAAGTTACTTCAGCAGTAGCACTGTCTGCAGCAAGGGGTCAGGTTGGAGGTAGTGAGACTGGGGAGGAAGAGGGAGATGTAAAGTCTGCGTGGGAGCCTGCCATCGCGGTATGCACCTGTAATCTCAACACTCGGGAGGCCAAGGCAGGAGGATCACCGTGAGGCCAAGGCCAGCCTGGGCCACATAGTGATAATCTGTCTCAGAGAAAGGAAAAAAGAAAGTCCACTTTGGACTGGTGGGACCCCGCACCCCGAAGCCTAGCCCATACCTCCACGCGCTCACCTTCTCCCCATCTTACCAGATAGGTTGTTATCTCTCTAGGTACTGCCCCTGTACAGCCTGGGGGTTGCAGAACAGGGATGGAGCTGGGGTTCATGGCCCCTGGGGCAGCAGTGCCCGTCCCTGGTATCCACAGGGAACCGTGCCCCCAGGGGACTTGAAGATGGGGACATCATCGGGAAGGGCCCACCTCAGGCACCCACATGCTTTATCGGCACTGGGGGGAGCCTGGCCCATAGTTCCTGGCCTACCCCCCTTTTTAAATAGTCTCCAGCTGGTAACAACAGCAGGTTCCGGATGCCAGCAAACCTCTCCAAGTTACTTCTATCATAATGACAGTCAACACCAAGGCCCAGAGAGGGGAGGTCAGTTTTCCAAGGTCCCACAGAAGCAAGGGATGGGATGTGAGCCTTGCTGTAGCCACTTTCCAAATGCCAAGTACCCACTAGTTATTTTCCCAGACCCTTGAAGTGGGGGGCAGGAGGAGGTTTGCTCACCCAATCCAGCTGGACCCTGGTCGGGGAGACAGAGCCACACACCCAGCAACTGTGCCCCAAGGTGGGAGAGAGCAGAGAGGATTCTGGGTAACATCCAGCCTTCACTGTGGGCAGCTGCACCTTTCTGAGGAAGCAATCTCACCTTCCCAAGCCCTGGTTTCCTCACCTGTAAAATGGACAGAGGCTCGGGACCCGCTCATATGGCTGTTACAGGGCCACAGGGTCAGCTGTTAAAAACACAGCATGGATAGAGAAGGGCAGGGGCTGTGCCCAGGTGCCCCGCACCTCCCACACTATCCTGCCCCCTCCAGGGAACAACCACTGCCAGCTTGGTGACATTTGGGCTCCTCAGTGGACAAACCCACAAGCGGGAGTCCAGGCTGGGGCAGAAGCCAGAAGAGGCCAGCTTGGGAGCCAGACCCATCTGTGCAGGTCCTCCGCGGCTCCTGTGGGACTTTTTCATGGTTTCCCCTGGGCAAAGTGAGCACGGTGACACCCCTCCCTGCCTGAAGGCCGGCACTCACCTCACTAATGGTGCCTCCCTCTGCGCAGGGTGCCTGTGAAGGAAGGTCCGTCCCCTGAGCGGGGACACAGGGTAAGTGCAGCTCTGTACCTTTGGGGGGACAAGGCCAGGCATCCCTGGGGGGAGCGCAGATGTTCCGCTCCAGCTGTTTGAGGCTAATCAGCCCTGGGGGAGAGAGCGGCCTCCTGGGGACTCTGCCGGCTCGCGGAGAGTAGCTGGAAGTGGCCTCTGGGCTGTGCTGCGGATGGTGGGTGCCAGAGAATTTCTCAAGGAGCCTCCAAGAGCCTGGACAGCATGGAGTCTGAGTGCTCATAGGTGCCCATGGGCTGGTGCAGGGGACAGAGCCAAATCACACACCCTCTGCCCACTGCCCTAGAGGCCTTCGAACCCTCTCTTCCCCCAAGTATCCACCCTGATGTCCCAGCATGGCCACCCTGAGCACCCCCAAATACCCTCTTCTCCTTCCTTCCTCTGTGGCCTCGGTTGCCCATCCTCGCCCTGCAAGACCCTTCCTAGGACCCCGTGGCCGTGGTCTCGTCCACCCCCCTCCCCCAGGTGCTGAGCCACTACCAGAGGAGGGGCTTCACGACTCGCAGGGCCCAGGCCAGGAAAGCCACAGAGAAGCAGCTCCAGGAGCCAGCTCTGAGGTTAGACAAACCCAGAACCCCTGGCTCCTGGGACACAAGTGGCCTCTACCTCGTGCAGCCTCCTCTGTGTTCTCCCTGGGTGGCCAGCTGCTCTGCGACAGTGCCTGTGCTATCAGCATAATGGCGATCATTGTGATTCCAGCACCTGGGGACCCCGGCCCTGCTCAGAGATTACTGGGACCACAGAGTCTCCGTTCCAGAGGACTCAGAGGCCACCTGGACCATCATATTCCTACCTGCTGGGACCCCTCCCTGGCCTCCAGCCTAGCCTCCCCAGAAGCATCAGGCTTGAGTTCCAGAGAGCAAGGTCTCCGCTGTGACGGGGCCACCCTTGCCCCTGTGAGGGGACATTTCCATGGCTGGGTGGCCCGGGTGGATAATTTAGCCTCTTCCCATCCCTGCTCTGCAGTACCCACTTCCTGAGTCCTTGGTGGCCTCCGCAGGTGCGGCCCAGGAGAGGCCTCAGCTCAGGACCCTTTCCCTCCTGCTCAGAGCCCTGCCCTCCAGGACCTGGGGCTCCCAGGATGCAGCAAGAAGGGTCAGCTTGCTGTCCCCAGGAGGAAAGGAAGTGTCACTCCTGAGCCAGGCTCCCAGGGAAAGAGATGGCCAAGGATGCAATTGGCTGGCCAGATGCTTTGAGCTCTTCCAAAGGAAGGACCATGCCCTCCAGGAGGGACACTCCAGGGGAACCTGGGCCCCAGCCCAGAGAGGTGCTGTCCAGGTGTCCCACACCTGGAGGCCAAAATGTCCCAACAGAGCTGGCCATGCAGTCACTGCCCTCAGCTTTCCCCAGGGCTTCCCTGCCCCAGCCAGCCTGGGACCCATGCTCAGCCCAGAAACCCCTCCCTTGGGCAGATCCAAGAGAGGATGGGCCACATCCCCAGCCCAGCCCCAGCCCTCTCCAAGACTGGGGCAGGCCTTGGAGAAGTTTAGGCTGGGCGAAGTTGGGCCTCGGGAGGACAGGATCTGAGATGCAAAGAGGAGAAGGAACTCTGGTAGCACCCTCACCTCTGACAAAATTCCTAGCTCATAGCCAGGCTTGGTGGCATATGCTTATAATCCCAGCACTCGGGGGGAGGCTGAGGCAGGAGGATCGCCATGAGTTCCAGGCCAGCCTAGGCTACATAGTGAGTTCAAGGCAGCCTGAACTACCTAGCAAGACTCTATCTCAAAAAATAAAATAAAATACCTCCAGCCCAGCCTCTCTTTCTCCCTGACCCCGGTCTTCTTCCAGCTGCTCTTCAGCCCGGCTCGGCTCTGGGAACCTTACTGGCTCATCTGCCAAAGCCCAGCGCTCCTGGTTCTAAGTGTGATGTGTCTGCTTGCCGCAGAGGGCCGATACTAGGATCTTTGCCTCATATCCGGCTGTGCAGTGGGGCCTCCAGGAAGTGGCCAAATGCGCGGCTCCACCAGGCAGCGAACAAGTGGCTACATCTCTGGGCACCAACCTGACAAACAAGTGCCCGCTGTGGGAGACTCCGAGAACAACACATGCAGCTCCTGCGCCTGGTGCCTGGGGCCCAGGGGCACCTCTGGGTGCCCTCAGCAAAGGGACCGGGAAGACAGGGGGGCGCCCCAGGCTCCCAGTAACAACAGGCACAGCCGGGCCTCCTCCCAGGGGTCACACCAGGCCTGCCCCCATCTGCCTTCCCAGAAGCAGCCACTCAGCCCGGGCATCTGCCTCAGCCCCCTCTTCTCCCTGGTTCCTGTGCTCCTTCTCCTCACCTGTACCCAAGGGGCCAAGACATTTCTCTCCTTTCATTTGTTTTGTGTGGTGTTTTTTGTTTGCTTTTTTAGACACAGTCTTTCTAAGTAGTAGCCCAGGCTGGCCTCAAACTCGTGGCAACCCTCCTGCCTCAGCCTCCTGAGTGTTGGGATTACAAGTGAGTGCCACCACACTGGGCTTATCTTTCTCCTTTCAAAATTCCCCCTTCCCTTCCTTGCTCCCCTTCTCCTCCAAGAAGTCCCTACTGGTTCAGCATCCCAACCTCTACTCCGCTGGCTACCTCCCTCCTCCCCTCCAGGACCCAGCCCAGCACCCATGCAAAGCACAGAAAGGAGAATTCTACAGGACTCGGTGGATGTTCGCAGGGCCCTATAATTTTCAGAGCACTTTTCTATATATTGGCTCAAATCATTTTCAAAATGGCCCAGAGAAAAGTAGGCAGGGAGCAGACCTACCTTTGTTCGCTTGTTTTTTGGTACTGGGGAGGTACCCAGGACCTTCACACTGAGCTACATCTCCAGCCTTTTTTCTATTTTTGAGACATGGTCTCTAAATCGCTAAATAGCCCATGCTGGGCTCAAAGGCCTGTGATCTTCCTGCCTCAGCCTCCCAGAGTACTGAGGTTACAGGCTTTAGGCACCCCCAGGCGAAGTAGATACATTTTTAAAGAGGCCGCTGGGATCCAACGAGGAAAGAAGATCCCCAAAATGACCAAGCCTCTTAGCCGACTCAGGCCTTATCTCCTGACAGTCCACAGCGCAGGCACAGTCGGGAAAGCGCCCTGGAGGAGGTGTCAGCCTGCAGAAGGCGGCCCTATGGGGAGAGGCCGTGGGAACCGGCGGCAGGCGCGCTGGTCCGCTCTCACCGCAAGGTTCCGCCCCGGGCGCGCAGACAATGGGGTCGCTGTGCCGGCGCCCCCTCCCCGCGCGCGCGGTCCGCGCCGCCCCCTCTCCCCAAAGCTGCTTTCAATTTAAACGCCTCCAACCAGCGGTGCTGCCCCGGGGGGCGCGACCGCAGCGCCGAGCGCCCCTGTAATTTCCGCGGGGAGCTGACCGGCTCAAACGCGGCCCCGCGGTGCCCCGACCGCAGCCCGGGACCAGAGACGGCGCCTAGACGGCCCTGCCCGGGTCGTGGGAGCCACCGGGCCGGGCGCTGCCTCCTCCAGGCAGTCCACGACGGCCCGCCCCAAGGAAAAGCCCAGCCTGGCTCTTCTCTTTGGGAGGGTTTGGGGTGGAGGCTGGCCGGGCACTGATGTCAGGTCTGTGCCTCTCTATACCAAGGGCCCCTGAGGTCAGGGGCTGGTGAGGGTAAGTACCTAGTGGTGCAGTCACCCTGACCCGGGAGTTCCCTGATGGCCAGCATGGGCTTCAGGGGCAGGGAGCTTGTTTGTAAAGCTTGGAAACCTATGATTAGAGGTGGAGACAAACTCAGCCACCTCTCACTATCCTGCCCAGGATGGAGATTTTCCTGCCTCAGCTTCCCTGGAGTAACTGGGACAACCATGGGCTACACCATGGTTGAATAAGAGTATTTAAACCAGGCATAGTGATGCATGCCTCTAATCCCAGCACAAAGGAGGCTGAGGCAGGAGGATCACTCTGAGTTCAAGGCCAGCCTGGGCAACGCTTGCTTGAACTACACAGCAGTACCGTCTCAAAAAATAAAAAGTATTTAAAATGACTAATTCGGCGATAGGGTTGCACGCCTATGACCCTAACTCTGGAGGCTGAGGCAGGAGGATTGCTGAGTTTGGGGCCAGCATAGGCTACATAGTGAGTTCAAGGCCAGCCTAGACTACATACATAAACAAATAAATAAAAAATAAGGCTGGGGATATAGCTCAGTGGAATAAGCACTTGCCTAGCAAGTGCAGGGTCCTGAGTTCGATCCCCAGTACCGCAAAAAAAAAAAAAAAAAAAATAAGTGGCTAGCTAATGCTATTGTTGGTTCCATAGTAAGTTTCTCCAAAGACAAGGCCATGTCCCCTCTCTCCTGACTCACAGTCCTCCATTGCTGGCTCTTGGCTCTCCCTGCTCAGTTGCCTTCCTCCCTGCTGAGTCCCTTCTCCCACAGGGATGCTCTGGAAAGTGGGTCTGGAGGGCTGGGAGCCCCTGACTGCAGAGGGACAGGCAGGAAGGGTCGGGCCACAGGTGAGAACCCAGTGCCCTCAGCATGGGCGCAGGCAGGGCATCCGGCTACAGAGTGTGGTCCGGGCAGGCTGGCAGCTGAAGCCACTGGTCCTGGGAGCCTCAAGTGGGAATGACAAACCCACGCTGCCCTAGCCCGCAGTGTTCCCATGGCCCCTGTCTGCCGCGCCCCCACCCCCAGCTGCATCCCCACCTCCCTCCCTCTCTCCTGGAACTAAGGCAGGATGCCTTCAGGACTAAGGGGTCTGCACTCAGCTGGGGGCCCTGGCTTGTCCCAAGTGTTCTGCTCCACCTTATCCCCCCCCCCGCCCCGTGGCCCAAACGCCCCTCTCTTTCCAGCCTGGCTGTTGTGGTGAAGCTAATCAGAAGTAATTATGGGGCAGAGAGGGTTCCTGAGAGGGACCCCGCAGAGACCACCTCATCCGCCCCAGCCCAGCCCTGGTGGCCCTGGTCCCCGGGGCCCAGGCCTGGCTCAGCCCTGCCTGTTGAGGGTAAACCCGCCGACTGCCACCTCACCACCCCCTGAGCCACAGGTATCCTAGTCGGCCTCGGTCTGCTGCAGCTGTTCCACATTCCTTCAGCATCTGTGGGGCGCCTGTGAGCCAGGCCCCTCGCTGGGCACTGGGCGCTGAGCGCTGGGTGCTGGGTGCTGGGTGCTGGGTGCTGGGCTCTGACTGTCCCTGTGGCTGCCAGGACTTGCCATTGACACCAGGCCAGCAGGGCACACCAGCTGCAGATCCGTGAGGGGCTGTGCGACTTCTGTCCCTCCCTCCCTGCTGTGGCACTCAGGGCCCGGCGCCCAGCAGCAGCCAGGTGTCAGCCTAAGCCTGCTGTCTCCCTGCCCGACCACCTGCTCTCCTTCGGCAATGCCTCCCCTGCTTTCCTTGGGACCCTCCACAGTGTGAGGCCCTCACTCCATCCCTCAGTTGCCTCCCTGAGGTCTGGGGTCCCAAACTGGAAGAGGCCTTGGAGAGCCAGGAGACAGCTCTGTCCTTCACACCCCGGGGAACGGGGCCCACAGGTTGCGGGAGTCTTGCAGCCTGCAGAAGCAGAGAAAGGCCTGTCTCTGATTCCTGTCTATGCTGGTTTCTGGGGTGGGCAGTGCCTCCTCCATACCCAGCCATGCCCAGGAGGATGGAGGCACAAGCTGGGCTCTCTGCTATCTCACCTTCCTGCCACGCCTGGCAGCCAGTGCCTGGACAGCTGTGCAGTGGGAGGCACCCACCAGAGGGGACCCACAGAGGGTCTCTAATTTGCTCCTGCCCCTTGATGTCCAGGGAAAACAGGCCTCCTGTGCCCAAGAAATTTCCGAGCATAAACAGAGGTCAGTGCCCCCCTGGCCCTAGCCCGGAGGTGCCAGGGTGGTAATTAGGCTTGGGGGTGCAGGCTTCCCGGGTGGGGAGCTGAGCTGGGCAGAGGAGCTGTGTGGGCCACAAATGGGCGGTTTGTAGGTGGTCTGCGGGATGCACGAGTCTTGGAGCGAAGTGGGGGAAGTGGGAGGGAGCGAGGGACGGCGCAGTCCTCCCTACTCCCTTGTCTGAGCCTCCACTCCGGCAGGGTCCAGGCTGAAGTTAGGGGCTCAGCTGCCCCTCTGCTTCCGGAAGGGCGGGTGGGCGGTGGCTAACGTGCGCCTGCTTTGTGGGCCCGGCCTCTGTCATCCCCACATCCCGCCATATCTGATTCCTCTCACTGAAGGTACAGTTTTCTCCTTGGTCTGAAGGATGCTTTGCCTCTCAGCCCCATGGACCCCTCAGGTCCACTGGTCAGCTCATCTCCTGGCCCCCAGGAAACCGCCCCCCAGCTCACCCCAACCCACTGCTGCTCTGGGTCAGGCTGCAGAAGCCGCACTCAATCCATGACTTTATTCCCCTGAGCATCCTCAGTTTCCCTACCTGTAATATGGAATATCACACGACATTTAACTGCCGAGATGAACTAAACCAGCCCAGGGTCAGTGTGTGTGCATGGAATGGCAGTCACAGTGGTGACTAATGGTCCGCAAGGTGCCCCTCGGGTCTGGAGGCCAGGTCTCTTCCTGGGATGGCTACCCAGAACCCAGGACCTACCTGTGACCCCTGGCATAAGAGCCAGGGCTGTGGCCAGCAGGAGGTGGGGTGAACAGTCACAGGAGGGGGCGGGGCTGCGGGAACTGTCCAGTGACATCCTGCCCAGGCCCCGGGCACATTCTTCCTCCCCCACATGCACCTCCTGCCCGATGCCACCTGTACCACCAGCAGCACCTCAGGCCTGGCTCTGCAGCAAGACAGCATGCAGGGAGACAGCCAGATGTGGCCGGAGTCAGGACTGGTGCAGACAGCCTGCTGGGGCAGCACTGGAGGAGCTCACCTCTATGTCCCAGTTTCATCCTGTGTTCCTCTCGGCAGCCCAGGGATCCCCTGAGAACAGGGGCTGGGTTTCTACTCAGACTGGGGCTGTCCGAGGCCAGCTCCTGAGTCTCTCAGAAACTGGCATCTTTGAAGGAGGAGCTTCCCCAAAAACCAGGCCCAAGCGGACTGGGCCAGGACTGATGGATTCGCCAGGACCTCCATGGTGGGTTCTACAACTTCCTCCCAAGCTTGTGCTCAGATCCAAAATTCCCTTCTGTTGGGAAAGTCCCAGGGGAAGCTATGGGATGGGGGGACCTGGGAAGGTGCCCGATGTGGGGGAAGCATTGCCAAGAGGCAGTCTCTGGTTCAGGGTCATGCCCAGATAAACTTCACCCTCCACCCTACCCTCCTTGAGGCCAGCAGGGCTGCCCTGCTGCCCCCTCTGGTCCTCTGTGTGCTCTGCCCCAGGGATCTGGGGTGGGAGGGGGAAGCCAAAGGGCATGGGGTGTTGTAGTGGGGGCACTTCCAAGAGGAAGGGCACCTTTCTCCCCAAAGCACAGCCTGCAGAGGGCACCCCCAGGAGGTCCGGCATCAGATGCCAAACCCTCCCCACAGGCTCACCCCCAGCCCCTCTCCACCCCAAGAGAGATCCCCTCTCAGAGTCCAGAGCGAGGCCCAAGCCCAGAGGGCTCTCCAGAGGCCTAGGGAGGGAGACAGCGCACAGAGCTTGGATGGGAGGGGACATCTCAGAGACCGTGTGGTCCACCCCTTTCTTCTGATCAGGCCTTAGCGCGCCTTCTCAGAGAGTCTCCTGGGCAAAGGCACTGCCGTGCTCCTTCAGCGCCCACCCACGCCTCGGGAATGAGAAGATACCCACGGGGCCTACTGTGTGCAAGCAACAGCATTCTCAGTGTCAGGGCTGTCATACCTCAAACAGACTCAAGTGCAAGATAGAATGAGATACGGACTAGGTGGGAGATGCACCTGGAGAAGAGATAGCCCAGGTGTGATGGTGCACTTTTGTGGTCCCAGCCCTCAGGAGGCTGAGACAGGAGGATCTCTATGAATTCAAGGCCAGTCTGGGGTACATAGTGAGTTCAAAGCCAGCCTGAATGAGGAGGTGTGGGGGGAGGGAGGAAAGGGGAGGGGGAGGAGGGAGGGGGAGAAAGAGAAGGAGAGAGACCTTCACCCCAAGTGTTGGAAGGGTAACTTGAATCCCAAGCCCTAAGGTCCTTGTCTAGCCCAGAAGACATCTCAGTCCGTATCTGAATCTGTCCCACTCTCATGATAACTTCCCCTTCAGTTCCTGAAGACACCCAAGATTTAGCAGCGTCTGCAAGGACATATTTATTTATGGGATTACGGGATCAATCCTCCTCCCTCACAACACCTTTCGTGCCAGGAACAAGTTTCTCCACAAGCCAAGGTGGCTGGCCATGAGAGAGCACTGCAGGGCCAAGGCAAGACAGGCCATAGGAAGTGGCTAGGGTTGAAGGGTTGAAGCACTTGGTGGGGACCCAGGCTGGCAAGCTAAGCTGGCATCAGATCAGGGCAGGCTGTAAATGCCAGGCAATGTTGGGACTTCATCCTATGGGCAAAGGGGAGCGATCAAAGGTTTCTGAGCATAAGGGTGGCATGCTGCAACCTGTGTTCCGAGGTGTCTCGGTGGAGTGCGGAGGAGGGGCGGGAGGAGGGAAAGAGGATGGGGTCCCCCCGGGCGAGGGGAACTGGCCACTGTTGCAATAGTCTCAGGAACTAACAGCGAGGGGTCCGGCTGAATCAGGAACAACGGAAGTGGAGAAGAGGGTACTGCTAGTGCTGCCAAAGGAACAGGACTTGGTGACCCGTGGGTGGCAAGGACAGTGGCATGTTAGGGTGGCTTGCAGATGCCCGGGCACTGTCTTGGAGGCACCGTGCCTGCGGCTGCCCAGGCATACCCAGGCACCAACCAGTGTGGGAGGGAGGGGAGTTCCCCTCAGATCTGTGTGGCGGGACGTCTTTCTGAGGTCTTTTCCAGCCCTACTGCAGCCCAAGCTCAGGTTCTCTAAGTCCTTCCAGAAGCCAGCGTTGTGGGGGACACGTAGCTCTCCCAGAGGATGCAGTTCTGGGGACCCCGGGAAATGAGGAGGGTGGTAAGGTCCGGACAGCAGGCCCCTGCCTTTTCTGCTTCCGCTTGGCACTGCCTCCTGACTTGACCTTGGCTGTGCCCTTCTTGGGACCCCCAGCCCCTCACGGTGGGGCAGGGCTGGATGAGACAGGGAAGTGATCGGGATGCTCCAGGCCATGCCCCAGTGTGGTGAGGGGCCACCCATGTGTTCTGATGGATCCAAGAGATTCAGCTGCAGTTACGGGGAAGCAGGGTTCCCTCCTCACCTGCTCGCCACATAGCCCCGTGCACAAGGCAACTCGAGATGAACCCAAAGGTGTGGCCTTGCCCCTTGTTCTTGGAAGTCTTGGCAGGAGAGACAGGGGAGGGGGCTGAGGGTGGCACCATCTAACGGTGCACTGGGCGCAGCAACAAGCAAAGGAGAGGGACAAGGAGTGACGATCTCAAGGCCCAAGGCAGAGCCCTCCCTGGGCAACAGGGGCACAGTGCCAGGCCAGATGCCCCTGTGGAGTTGGGACCACTGCAAGGGCCTGGGTTGCCAGCGTCCCCCACTGAATGGAGACATGTCTGCCTCAGCCTCATCTAAAAGAAGAGCATACCTATGGTCAGTTTCTGAAAATGCCCCCGGAACCTTCCCTGGGGGTTCTGTAGGGCAGAAATGGAAGTTGCTCCTGAAGAGTCAGCCAGCCTGCAGTTTGAACTGCCAGCCTCGCAGCCGCAGCTTCGGTTCCCCAGTCTAACAGCTGAGCTCCTAAAATGTGCGTGTTGAAGGAACGCGTGACGTTCTAGACTCTCTATCCAGTGCTCTTTCTTTAGCTGGCGCCCAGTGGAAAAGCCTGGGGTAGGGGTTATCATCTGTCAGTGTGAGTCCTGTTCCTTAACTATGACGACCCCAGAGCCAAGGACGCCTGGGCCTGTGGCGGTCTCCTGCAAGAGCCCTGAGATTGAGGCGGCCCCTCCCCTCTGGCTGGGGTGCCCCGGCGGCAGTGAGGGGGTGCGGCCAAGAAAGGGTTAATCTGGCTGTGCCTTTCATCAGCAGTTTGGCGGGCTCCCAAGGCCCATAGGCTGGGTACCTGGGCGCCTACCTCGCTGGTGGGGCGGAGACTCAACCACAGGGCACCCTGCCGTCTGCATTCCTTGCGCGTGAGTGACAGCTGCGCGGCCACTCCCGCCGCGCTGGGGAGGGGAGGGCCCACCATGGGGAGGGGGAGGGCAAGGAAGGGGAAGCGTGGGGAACGGAGCGGAAGAGTGGGGGAGGGTGGAGGAGTAGCCGCCCCTCTTGCTGGGGCCCTGGATGGGGAGGAGACCCCTTCTAGGAGAGGGATCAGGAACACTGGAGGAGCCGGGACTCTTCTGGCAGTCAGAGTGGAGGCTCAGCGTTGGGATCCGCATTTGGGATGGAGAGATGCCCAGTGCCCAGGGCTGCCTGGAGGAACTGGCTCTGTCCCCCGTGTCCCTTCGATGCTCCAGGTCTCCACATAAATGCCAACCCTCCCATTACACCGGCTGGAAGGCCATCCTCAATTCCTCTGCCCTGAACTCACCAGCCCTGCCTTTGATCTCTCCCAGGGCCTGCTGGTGCAAACAGGAAGTGGCCTTAGGCTGGAAGCAAACCCTGAAGGGTGTAAACAAGCAAGCACCCAGCCTCACCCGCCCCCTGGGAGCCCGGTGGGCGTCAACCCAAGATGGAGGCCCCAGGGACCCACATGGCAACCCCCCACCTCCGCATGCTTCTCCACCAAGCCCCTCAGCGCTGGAGAGTGACGCGATTTCTAAAGCACCGTCCGCCAAAGTGGCAATACTGTTTCCTGCCCAGCACCAAATCCTCCAGACTTAGTTCTTAGGCTTCCTCAGATCATCTGGTTACCTCTACCCCTTGGGAAAGGGGCAGCTGAAAGAGGGGGCTGGGCCCCCCAGCTCTACAGAGGGTGGTGCTCAGGGGTTGAGTGCCTGCCTGGCATGCACAAAGTCCTGGTTGATCCCTAGCACTGGGAATCTAACAATGATAAGACACAGCTTCTCAAAGTCCCCGGGGAGCTAGACGAGGTGGACCTGGGAATCTGTTAAGCCCCCTCCCACCCACGCTGCACGCTCAGTTCAAAGCCCACGATCCACGCAGGCTTCTGCCTCTCCGCTTGGATTCTGTGGGCAGAGCTGGGGCCTAGAGAGGCCGAGGGGAAGGAGGGTTGCATGGAGAGCAAAGCAAGGTGCTGCCCCTGACCCCTTGTCCTCTGCAGTCCTTTCAGCATCTTGGCTTCCTCCACTTCCACCTCTTGAAGATTGCTGGGAGACCAGATGGAAGACTGGTCTAATATCTACATTCTCTGAAGGCCTTGTTTGGTTTTGGAGTCCCGCTGGGCAGATCTCCTCCTCCTCCATCCTTAATGATGTCATCAGTGTCTGCTGAGTCAGGCTGAGGCCACCTTCAAGGAGGACCTGCAGACTGCCCATCCCTTGGGGGTGAGGCTTACCCCAGCTCCTTCACCTGAACAGGAGCCCAGGAAGAGGGGACCCTGCCTTACTCTCCCCCAACTCAGCCCTGGGGCCTATGACTCCACCTCAGTTATCCCATCTCTGAAATGGGATAATAACTCTAGCAACCACGCAGTGGGTGTTCGGAGGTTTGTCTGTTAATTAGAGAGGGTGCTGGGTGGTCGGCGTCTTGGGAGGGCAGGCCAGCCTGGCTTGGGTGACCACACCCCAAGCCTGTGGTCTCGGCTCCACTGAGATAAACCACCAAGCCACCCACCCCCAGCTCTACTGCTCCCCGTCCCCGAGCCAGGACACTCTCCAACAGCCCAAGCATTGCCTCGGACGAAAAGCCAAGGACCTACAAAGACTGCTAAGGCATCAGGCTAAACTTATGGGAGGGCTAAAGAAGATCAAATAAGAAATCAGCCAGCAGATCTTAGAAGAACTGGTTTCTCCTCCGTCCCTCTGCCTGGCCTCTCGGGCTTATGCTTAGCTAGGGTGACCAGTTGTCCCAGTTTGCCCAGGACTGTCATGGCTTTAGCACTGCGAGTTCCACATTTCCGGAGAACCTTGCTCCTGCAGTAAACTGGAATGGCTGCTGACCGTTTCTCAAGACAGGTTTGGCGATTGCAGAGATCACAGATCCTTCACCCTGCTTGTTTCTGAAGAGTGTGGCCATGGAAAATGCCAGAGGCCAGAGAAGCTGGCATGGTGCACCCCCAAAGCCATGTGACCTCACAGCAAAGTGCTCCCCACCAAAGTCTAGGGCCCCTTCCCCCAGGTACCCCTCCTCCAGTGAGAATGCTCACCCTAGACTGAAGTCTTGGATACCTGTGTGTACGTACACACACACACACACACACACACACACACACACACTGGGGCCCCCTGGGAGGAGACCAGCTCCAGGTTGCCATCTGGTGGCTATTCTTCAGGGACGCTCTTTGCCCAGGTGACCCCCAGGTCGGGATCCTTTAAGTAGCCCCAAATTGCCTTTGACACAGGTAACCCAGGGTCACTGCTGCAGGAGGAAGATCCAGGCTTTGAAGGCCACACCCCCCTGGCACTACCTTGAAGCCACTTCTGGGGGCCCAATCTTCCAGCTGTGCAACAGCCGGCCACTGGCATTTGGAGGTGCTCTGGGAGGGGTGCAGGACGACGGGTGAAGGAAGTGGGGGGCAGGCCTTCCCTTCACAGGCCCAGCTGTTTTCTTTTAGAAAACACCAGACCTCTGGCTCCTCCACCACCAGGCATACACATACGTGTCTCTGCTTACAGCACAACCCCATGTGCAAGACAGGAAACCAAGGTCCAAGGCAGTGCAGGTGGGGAAGCCCAGCGAGCCGTGCACCCCAGCCCCCGCTCACTGCAGGGCTCTGCACGGGGCAGCAGACAGGGTGCACAGGTGCCTGGGCCCTGATCAGGAGCTTGGCATCTCTCAGTGCATCAGGTCCGAGGAGTGGGCAGGCCACCTGGCCTTGGGCCTCTCACTCAGAGCCTGGCCCCCCAGGCTGTCCAGAGAGCTGTCAAATCCCCCACTATAGAGACAAATGGCGCCGTCAGAGAAAATAGCTTCTAATGGGGTGCAGGAGCCGGGCTGGGCTGGGTTAGGGGGAGGCCTCTGCTGGCCAGATGTGAATTCTTCACTAATCACACCAAATTGGCCCAATTTGTTCCCTGACACGTGGGGGGGGGACCAGCTTCATCTTTCTCCCACTGATCGCCCCCCCCAATTTTGCCCTAGTGATAGGGCTGGCCAGTTGACAGCCCAGCAGGGGGAAAGGGTCTGCTTTGCCTGCCCCCCCATCTCCACCAGGTTCTGGGTCCTGGGGATGAAGGGGAAGAGAGAGAAGGGGGCTGGGCATCTGCTCCTCTGGAAATGGGTGGTACAGGCAGGAGCTGAGGAGCTAGCACATTCTTGGGAAGAGCTGGGGGCAGTCTTGGGAGAGTCAAGGGAGTGCTTTAGGGCCACAAGACCATGTCATCTCTTAGAGGTAGTGATTTCCTAGGTCCTTCCAGGGTATAACCCACATGATGGTGAAGGGAGCATGAAGAGCCTTTGTTGCTGGATGTGGTGGTATATGCCTGGCCTATAATCCTAGCACTCTGGGAGGCCGAGGCAGGAGGATTGCAAATTTGAACCTAGTCTGGGCAACTTAATGAGACCTGGTCTCAATAAAGAGCTGGGGATACACCTCAGTGAGAAGGCCCTGAGTTCAATCCTCAGTAATGAGAGGGAGAGAAAGAGAGACTGACTTTGTACCTTCCCAGTTTCTGAGTCAAACTCAACCCTTAGATGCTTTGCGCCGAAAACCCTGTGCAAGTCCCCTTCATTTCCATGTGCATGTGCACTCTGGGCTGGGTTCGCAGAGGCAGGCTGGGAAGAGTGCAGGTGGAGTGTAAATGGCAGTCTGGCCTCTTTGACACCTCTGTGTCCCATGCAAGAAAAGGGAGCTGGCGCCTTGGGCCAGCACTCAAGGTCACTAGTCCCAGCTCCTCTGCTCCCTGACCTCCTGCTTCATACTGCACCTAGGGCCTGAGGGTTGGGGGCTAGGTGGGGCCTAAGAGGGAGGACAGGATAAAGCCCCTTGCTGATTCTGACAGAAGGCCCAGGCAATTCAGGCAGCAATTTTGGGGTTCTGGGGCCTAGAGGGGGCTCATGCAAAGTCCCTTTGGCTTCAGAGTTCCTCCTCTAGGGAGAGACCTTGCTGGAGGGTGGCCGGACAGGGCTGTTGAGGCAGAGTCAGGGGCCCAGTGCAAAGGCCTCAAGGTGTCCAGCCTGGCCAGCTCTGGGGAAGCAGGCCCCTCCCATCCTTCACCACCCTTCTCCCCTGCCCTGGGGCAAGGACGTTCCTAGCCCTGGGAATCCAGCTTAAGAACTTTCCCAGATCACCTTTCATCCCAAATCCCAAACCTTCCCAAGACTCTATCCTACTGCAATCAGCACCCCTCCCTAAGAGGACATTCCAGCGTAGGAAACCTGAGGGGTGATGGCCACCCCCACCTGTTCTCAGGTGGGCTGGGAAGGCACCTGGCCTGATGGCCTGGGGGACCAGACCACACCTACCCTGAAGGAAGAAGCAGGACAGAGCTGGAAACAAGCTGAGGAGGCGGGGCAGAGGCAGCTGACCCTACAGGGAGAGGCCAGTCTGTCCTGAGGAACAGGTAGAAGAGAGGGCAATGTGCGAGCCAACTCCATCCTGCCCTACTGCCAGCTTGATTCTTTCTGTGCCACTGGGGCTTGAACTTAAACCTTGAGCATCTTAGGCAAGTGCTCTACCACTGAACTACACCCCCAGACTCCTAACTTGATTTTTTTCAAAGCCCCCACACCTCTGGATCTCACCTGCCTCCCTAAACCAAGGTTCCTCCTTCACTCCTTTCGTTTCTCTGACTGAGCAGAGCGCCCCCACCTGGCCAGGGCAAATACTGGATTCCAGGGAGCCCAGGGCAGGCAGGAATGCCTGAGGTCCTAGGTTTCTCTTCAAACGTACTCCCCACCCTCTGGTTTCCTGCACAGTTCCCTGCTGATCAGTGGGTCCAGAGCCCTTTCTCAGGCCCGAGGAGTCACACGGATCTGAGGATAAATTCTAGTTCTGCCACTTCCTTGCTCTGTGACCACCAGCAAGTATTACATCACTTTGAGCGATGATGTAAGCTGAGCATCAGTTTCCCCATCTATAAAGTGGGAAACCAACTTCAGGGCGCTGTAAACAGGAGTCGTTGTCTCTCAGCTGAGCACAGGGGCACTGAGCACACAGAGCCAGCATGGCCACGGGGGTCAGTCAGTGATGGAGGGATAAGGGGATAAACTGGAGTGATTCTGCTTATAGTTTTTCCTGATTTTATTACAGATCCTTGGGCACCATCTGGAACAGGTGTCTGGTTCCCCCATGGAACAGGAAGGTGTCTGGTTCCCCCATGGAACTTCACCCCTCACAATAGGGATTCTCAAAGTCTCTGCCTCCTGGGTTTATCTTGAGGGTTAGAGGAGTTAACCTATGCATCCCCAACTCCTCCTCCGGCTGGTGCCACCCCATTGTCACGTGGCCGAGGAACAAGCTTCCTCTCTCCCCAATCCTACACCCTACAGGCCCAGTCCTCAGCCTCAGCAGTGATCAGAAAGTTCCTGCCCTCTGAGCAGCACTGACTCCACAACCAGAGTGACTCTAGGTAGGTTCTGTGCCGCTCCGCAGAGCTCCCGGGGCCCCACCCTGGCCCAGGTTGGCGACAGCACCCTCCCCTCTCACTTCTGTCTCCTGGACTGACCCTTCCAGTGGCCCTGCCCTGCTCTCAGCCAGTGACTTCCCTGTCTCAGCCTTCCTCTCTCTCCACTCGGGGTGGGCACCTGGGCCTCTCTCCCTCCCAGCAGGCATGGGGGTGGTGTGCAGACTGAACCTGTAGCAGGCCTTGGGTGGAGCATCAGGCACCAGGGCCTGCCAGGCCTCCTCCTGCTGAAACCTGCCACCTCCCAACGCCCCGTGGACACACACTCATCCCCTTCTACCACTGCTGGGAAGCACGGAGCTCCAAACACCTTCAGCTAGAAACCAACCCTCCCTACTTTGCTCCTATCCTGGGAGGGCCGTTCCAGCTTGTCACTGAGGGTGGAACCCATAGTGTTTGCCTAGACTCTGGTCTTTTCTGGACAGTCATCCCCTGATCCCTCAGGCTGACCTACCTTCACTCTGGAGCAGCCCCTGTTCCAAATGATAGAACTCTCAGGCATGGTGGCACACCCCTATAATTCCAGCACTCTGGGAGGCTGAGACAGGAGGATCTTGAGCTCAAAGCCAGCTTGGGCTACATGATAAGACCCGGTTGCAAAAATATATATATTAAAAAATAAATAGTACCATCGGCTATCCTAATATTCTGGCCATTCCGCTTAACATATAGAGCTCACTTTAGCAAATCAAAATCTTACCACGTGATAGAAGAAATGCAGTGGGCTCTAGGCAAACAGTGTTTTTGTTGTTGTTTCTGTTTTTGTCTTTTTGAGACACAGTCTCACTATGTAGTTCAGGCTGGACTTGAGCTCACTTTGTAGCCCAGGCTGGTCTTGAATTTGCAACGATCCTCCTGCCTCAGCCTCCTGAGTGCTGGAATTACAGGCATAGGGCTGGGGATATAGCTCAGTAGCATAAGCGCCTGCCTGGCAAGTACAAGGTCCTGAGTTCCTATCCCTAGTACCGCAAAAAAAAAAAAAGGATTGGAATTACAGGCGTGCACCACCAGACCCGGAAACGGTTTCTTAAAGTTTTGCCGGGAGAACCTCTGAGCAGGAGCTAGGGAGAAATTGGTGAGGACACTCACCCACAGGCCTCCTGCTCATGTACACTTTCAGCTCCTGTGCGATATATCTATAAGAGCAATGTACATTTATGCACATTTTACTCCATTTCCATTCCAAGTGCCCTTTAATACAAAGAGCAGGTTCTGAAACATTGCAGTATTTTTTTTTTCTCCAGACTTCCTTGGGTCACATAGACACACCAGAAAAATGCCCAGTGGTTTTGAGCATCACTTGTCACACCTCTGTACCATGTCCATGTCCCCATGTGAGAAGCTTGGACTGAGAAACAAGGGAGGTAGAGAAAGCAGTAGGGAGTTTGGGGACGAATTCTAGTCACTTTCCTCAGGGATGAGCGCACCCATCATTTCTTCCCTTCCCTTGCTAATCTGACCTTTCCCCCCAGGACCAAGTTCCCCCACTCTGACTCCCTAACCTTCCCTCTCAACCCCGGATTTATCCGCAACAGGGACCAGCATTGCCTTCCCTCACGTCTCACCGGCCAATCCGAGCCTTTGCTTCTATCCAGAGAAGCCATGGCAGTCCGACATGGGGGGGGGGCGAAAAGGAGACTGGCACGCCTCACCGTCCTCCCACCCAGCGGCATTCTTCATCTGCCATCACTCTGTGCCTCAGTTTCTTCATCTGCGAACAACGGAGTTCAATTTAGGTCTCTCAGGATCCCTCCCACAGCAAGAATCTTAATCTCCTTAAAGAAGCTGGAGGCCTAGCTAGAAAATCAGTCTCTTTACCTCTTACCTAATATTCCTCCATTCACTCCATCGTTGCTAAGTGGCAACTATATCTGGCGAACCACCAATTCCCCATTCTAGATACAGTAATGATTATTTGTGTGTTTGTTTTTCCAATGCTGGAGACTGAACCCAGTGTCTTTGTGTGTGTGTATGTGTGTACTGGAAATCAAACTCAGGACCTTGTTCTTGGCAGGCATGCACTGTGCCAGTGAGCTATGTCCCAGGCAGTGACGACTACGTGCCCTGCTTGGTGCCAGGTGCCAGGTGCCAGGGCTGCATGTAGGGGCCGCGGTTCCCACTCACAGCAGACTCCAAGGCTGGGTCATGTTATGCTAGGAGCCGCCTTTCTTTTTTATTGCTAACACACACCAAATCTTATAGCAGCAGAGCCTGGGAGAGCTGGCCAGGTGACCCAGCTCGGCGCCCGCCCCTGGGCCGTGTGACACTGTGCTGGGACACAGGAGCATGCCATCTCTGAGTGCTTGCTGAAATCCAGATGCCTGGTCTGGGCCCCACCTCTGCACTTAGTCAGTTTCCCCATGTGTCAAATATACTTTACAACGGGACCTTCCGCCTAGACTGCCTGCCCTGCGTTCCTGCGCCTCGGGGGGCAGGACTCCAGAGGGTCACCTGTGTTCTCTCTGCTCCCAGGTGCTGGCCGAATGGCCATGCCTGTGTGCCCAAGCAAGCAAACACTCACATCAGGCCATTCGCCTGGATTGCTGGGACCCCCGGATTCAAACGGGTGCTCCCCACCCCCTTTTGCAGTACTGGTAATTGAACCCAGAACTTGTACACTGAGCTACAGCTACAGCCTTTTATTTTAGTTTTTACTTTGAAACAGGGTCTTGCTAAGTCACTGAATTGTCCAGGTGAGGCTCCAATCTGCCGTCCTCCTGCCTGAGCCTCCCAGAGCTCTGGGACTACAAGCCCATACCACCACAGCCCATTTCATTCAAGTCTCTACGCAAGGATGGTAGCCTCCGGGATCACTCTCTGTCCTCTTGTGCTGCTCTGGATTCTTTAGGGCACTCATCGGTACCTGACATTATATATTTGGGGTTTTTTTTGGTTGCTTTTCTCCCCTCCCTCACCAGAATATCAGCAGCGAGAGGGCAGAGATCTTGCCTGCTTTGTTATCAGTACTGTCTCCGGTCCTACATCGAAATACTGCCTGGCACATAGTAGATGTTCAGTAAACCTTCCCTGGAATTAATCTTGGGTACACGAGTAGCGAGAGGTGGAGAGGAAAGTAGCTAAAACCTGCAAAGAGCTTTGTACTGTCACAGGCACGGCGTTAAGGGACTGTAAATGCTCACTGTTATTCTTACACACCAAGGGGCCTGGTGGAGAAAGGATGGAATTTCACACAGAGAAAAGCAAAATCATATCTATTGCTCCATGCAGCAAATATTTCTGTTGCCATGGCCCTCATTCATCGTGATTAGAAGACGATGTTCTCCAAAAGTTCAGTCCTTTCAGCAACTGTTAGCGTTCTTCTTCATCTTCTCGAAGCAGCCCTTGTCCATCTCGGAGCAGATGACCAGGACCATCAGTGGAGTGTCATTTCCCCAGCCCCCCAGAGCTGCTGCCCAGTGACTGCAGAGCCTGAGACAGATTCCTGGTACTGGGAATCAAGCTTGGGACCTTGTGCTTGCCAGGCAGCCGCTGTGCCACTGAGCCATGTCCCTGGTAGCAGCAACCATATGCCCTGCTGGGTGCCAGGTGCCGGGCTGCAGGCAGGAACCGTGGCTCACAGCAGACTCGAAGGCTGGGTCATTTTATGCCAGAAGCTGCCTCTCTTTTGCATTGCTAACACCCACTCCCAATAGAAGTCTCTCCTTCCCGTAGCCCCAGCAGAGAGGGAGAGGAAAGAGGGCCCCCGGACACCCCAACCCTGGCTTGTGTTCCCTTTTTTACGCCAGGCCAGGCACCTCCTTCTGGCATCCTGTGACCTGGGAGGCAGAGGAGTCACAGGCAGCAGCTGCAGACCAGGAGGCGACAGTGCCTAACCAGTCTGCAGAAGAGTCAGGTCCCTGCCCTTGGTGCCACACTGTAAGATCACCGGACACTCACTGGGCCAAGCTCCTCTAATACCCCAGTGTGGCAAGTTGGGATTAATAGCCCCATTGACAGCAAGACAAACAGCCAGGAAAGGTCAAGGGTTTGCCCAAGGCCAGAGTACAGGCCCGGTCTCTGCCACCCCAGCTGCTGGGTCACGCCAGGGTAGGCAGGGACTTGGCTACTGGAGCAGGCTTCCCAGGGCAGGAGGAGGCTGGGGCTGGGATGAGAGGGCAGTGTGGTGCAAAGAGGAGGGAGAGGGGTGCCCCCTTGGATTGAGGGCAGGGTGGGGCGGGCCCCAGGCAGGGAAGGGCCACAAGACGCCCCTGCCACTAGCCTGGCTACCTGAGCCCGGGCCCCAGCAGTGACTCCTTGGCCACCTCCAAACTGGTGGGACTGAGGCAGGAAGGAGCAGGCTCCCAAAGCCGAGAGTAAGGGCTCCTCCACCCCTCCCCAGCGCCAGCATTCTTGGAGTCTTGGTCTAAAAAGACAGCCTGCAGAAGTCAGATGGCCTGGTGCAGAAGTGGAGGGGTCAGCTTGGGCCAGCACCCAGAACTGCTGTGTTGGGGCCAGGCTGGCCAGGAGCCAATGAGGGAGGGTAGGCCGAGGCCTGAAGGGCTGGGGCCTGGCTGCCTAATGGTTTCTGGAGGAGGCTCTGGGGGATTAGAGGGCTGCTCACTGCCACCACTGCTACCGGAGAGGACGGAGGAGCTGGAGTTTGGCTGTGCTGCCCACAACAGGCTGAGTGGGGAGAGGACGTGGGTTGGTTCTGCATGTGCCCACCAGGGTGGGCAAAGCTGGGCAGCTTCTTGTGCTGTGTAAACACAGGGAGTGGGGACCGAGGCTCGAGGCCACTGAGATGTGAAGCCCCTTCGAGTGTCCTGAGAGGGGGGCTCATCTCAAAGCTTCGATCACCATACTCACCCTGTCAACACAATGACAATGGCAGAATCGAGCAAACGGACCCATGGGGTGCTGACAAAGGTGGGAGAAGGCTGACCTTCTTCCACTGTGCCTGCTGCTGGTGGTTGAGCCGGGATGGGTGATTGCAAAGAGTCTGAGGGTCAGAAGTGGTGGCGCACGCCTGGAATCCCTGGGGAAACTGAGGAATCCCTGGGGAGGCTGAGGCAGGAGGATCACTGGGAGTTCACTGTAGCCAGCCTGAGCTACATAGTGAGCTCAAGGCCAGCCTGCACTGCATAGCAGGACCCTGCCTCCAAAACCAAATAAACAAAAAAGTTTTAAAAGGCTGGGAAGCTGGCTCAGTCAGAAGGCTTTATGTTTGGGGTCATACCACCACAGTGCACTTCATTCATCTCTACTCAAGGACAGTCGCCTCCAGGAGGCTCCGATCATTCTCTGTCCTCTTGTGCTGCTCTGGGTTCTTTAGGGCCCTCACCGGTACCTCACGTTATAGATCTGCACTTAGTCAGTTTCCCCATGTGTCAAATGTACTTTACAACAGTACCTTCCTCCTAGACTGTGCAGGGGTCTTAGCAGGCCTCCATGGCTCAGGAGGAGTCCCTCCCCTCACAAATCTCCCCTCAGCCATCCTGCTGGGCTCCCCACTCCCTGCAGAGCCCAGGCCCTGCTCCAAGGCAACCGCTGTGTGGGGGAGGGGCACCACCGCCTCCTCCTGCCAGGCCCAGGCCCGCCCTATCCCCGCTTCAGCTGGTCCCAGGCCAGAGAAGCTTTCTCCTCCAAGGACCCCAAGTCTTTCGGCACAGAAGAGGAGCTGGGCCTTGAGTGCAGGCTGGATGGCTTCAAAGGCAGTGGGTGGGGTTGGCGCCTGGTCACACAGGTGCCACTCAGGGTGGGCCAACCTGCCCAACCAGGTCAGGGCCTGCTCCACACCCCGCCCGCCTGCCCAGAACATCACAACACAGGCCTGACAGCTGCCCCACCCACCAGGGACACCCCCGGGTGCAAGAGGAAGACCCAGGACCTGAGGCATGGAGGAGGCCTGGCAGCTGTCCTGTGCCTTGTGTACCCCGCTGGCACATCCCGTCACCCGCGGGTACACACAGAGCCCCCAGCCAGGGAGGCGTACACCTAGCTTTCCCTCAGACCTCCTCCTCCCACAATCCTTAGGGCACAGCAGAGAGTAAAGCAGCCCTCCCTCTGCCCCTGGCCAGACCTTGCATCAGGGGAACCTCTGCAGTTCCCACCTGCAGTGCCAGGTGCTCACAACCTCTGGGCACAGGGGCTAAAGAGAAGGTTAAAGCTTTCTCTTCAAACAGTGCCCTGACGGCCTCTGTCTGCCCCTCAGTGAAATGGGAGCAAGAATAGTGGCTATCATTACAATCAGGTTGTTCCGAGAATGAAATGAAATACTATTTAAAGATGGCAGCCAGGTGTGATGGTGCCACCCGTGATTCCAGCGCTCAGGAGGCTGGGAGGGGAGGATCACTGTGAATCCGAGGCCAGCTGGGCTACATAGTGAGTTGGTGGCAACTTTGGGCTTATGGTCACCCCAGCATCCTCTCTCTCTGTGCTTAATCTCAGTACTGCTAAGGACACGCATTCTGAGTTCTCACTGAGAGCTGGTGCTGGTTTTTTAGGGTCTGGGCAGTAGGAGGGATCCCTGAGAAAGGCGGACAGTGCCCACCCACAGTCCCTTCTTTGGGAAAGAGGGGTGAACAAAGGATCTAGGTCACAATCTCAGATTGCCCCTCCAGGGCTCATCCCAGGCCCAGAGCCTTCCTCCTCCCTCCCAGTATCAGCTGTTGCCCTGAGAAGTCCTTCTTGACCTCTAACCTCGGGTCTGCCAGCCTGAACTACATAGCAAGACCCTGTCTCAAAAACATAAAGTTTCTACCACATAGTAAGTGCTCATATGACTCCAGCAGGGAAGATGGCACCCTGAGACCCAGAGACACTGTGGACAGGACTGGACCCCACAAAACGGTCAGGTCCTTGTAGAAATCCAGTGTTTGCCTCCAGCTTCCTCCCCTCGAACCAGAGCTTTTGTATCCCCAGCTTAACCCAAAGTGACCCCAAGATTCAGGATGGCCCATCCATCTAGCAGAAGGGACTCCCAGCCCCCAGGGCGAGGAGGAATGGCCAGTGGGGACATTTGACTTGTGGCCACATAGAATAAAGGCACCAGAGAAAGTCTCCCCTGAGGAGTTCGAGGAGGGCATCATGGAGGAGGCGGCTAAGGAAGTGGCTCTGAGTCCCGGCAGAGGGCAGGAGAGGGGACAAAAGAGCAGGCGCAGGCCGGGGACAGTGAGCCGTGACAGGACGCAGCCTTCCCCGCTCACGCCGTTCAGCAAGGCAGCCAGCAAGTGAGCAGAGCTTAGCCTGTGCCAGGCTGAGCACCCTGGGAAGGGAGGCAGGCAGTGTGTGTGAGCCCAGCTCCCGCAGCCTCCATCTGAGACGGCTGCACGGGGCGAGGGCAGCAGGAAGGGGGGCACCACTGGAGAGAGGGGTGTGAAAGCGCAGAAGATTCAGCCAGAGACCACCAGGAAAGGGGGATGCGAAGAAGGGGCCCGCACAGCCCCAGAGGCCTGGCACCCGCTGAGCCGAGTGGGAGGGGTCAGCTTTCGACCCCCAGCTCCTGGACTCAGCTACCTTCGACCTCCCTCTGTCGGTGGCGCGGAGCCGGATCTGCTGCATTCCACGGACGCCTGGGTCGCCTGCCTTCCGATGGCCTCGACTGAGGAAGAGCCCCTGGGGGCGGGCAGGTCTCGCCACTGTCTCAGGGCCTGAAAAACTGGTCCTCCTGCCCCCCCCCAGCAGCCTGGCTGCGAGGCAAGGTGAGGGTGTTGGCAGGAACAGGAGGTTCCTCGCATTCCGCAAGGGATGGCTGGGAGGGGGCTGGGAGATGAGACTGGTGTGGGGAGGGTGGAAAGGGGCAGGACCCCAGGACTGGAGGCACCCCTGGCGCCCTGCATCGTTCCTCCATGCAGAAGTAGGGCTGATGTGGCCACAGTCCTTGCCTCCCCTAGTCTCTTCTGAGCAGGCAGACCCGAGGTTAGACTTCAAGAAGGACTTCCCAGGGCAACAACTGATGCTGGGAGGGAGGAGGAAGGCTCTGGGCCTGGGATGAGCCCTGAAGGGGCAATCTGAGATTGTGACTTAGATCCTTTGTTCACCCCTCCTTCCCAAAGAAGGGACTGTGGGTGGGCACTGTCTGCCTTTCTCAGGGATCCCTCCTGCTGCCCAGACCCTAAGAAACCAGCACCACCTGGGTGAGAACTCAGAGTGAGCATCCTTAGGAACACTGAGACTTAGTGTGGACAGAGAGGAAGCTGAAGTGACCATAAACCCAAAATTGTCACCAAGTATCACCTAGCTTCCCACCCACCTCCCACCCCTTCCCTGTAAGGCTGGGATGGGTTACGCTGACCAGGCCCAGCCAGGACATCCGTGGCTCCAGGATCCCTTCCCCTGGAAACAAACCCCGGCTCCTGTTGGACAGAACAGACCAGACGAGCCAACTTCTGGCGTGTAGGCATGGATCAGCTGCCTCAGAGCCAAGGGAGCACTGTTCAAAATGGGAATCCCACAACCCCGCACTCTAACTCACTGGGCCTGAGAACCTGCATTTTAAGTGCTTTTCCCATCAGGGTCCCCACTACCAAGCCCAGCTGTGATTCTGAGCTGTTTAAGAATCTCTGCCCAGCACTGTGGGACAAACTTGTTATCCTAGCACTTGGAAGGCTGAGGCAGGAGGATTGCTCAGAGTTGGAAGCCTGGACTACACAGTGAATTCAAGGCCATCCTGGAAAAACAGAACAAAACAATCTCTACAAAGGACTGGCAGGATGAACAGTTCCGGGGTGGGGGCATCCTTGGGAGTTCTCAGATGCTGTCTCCCAAGGCCAGCCATTCAGACCAGCTGGCAGAAGGCCTCTGCAGCCTCCCAGTGTGACTGGAGCGAAGACGTTGTCCCCATGGTAAGTGGCCTGAGGCATGAGCGCCCTTCCCCATTTGGGTGCTGTCCCAGAGACTGGTCACCTTGGAAGAGATCCTGTGCCTGCCCGAGGGGCGAGGGGTGAGTGACATTCGCATGGAGGCTGAAGGGTGGACCTCATACCCCCCCCAGGTCCATTGGCGATCCAGAGGTGTCTCTGGCCAGCCCTGGAGAGACTGGAACTCGTTGCGGATGCCAAGCCTCCTGCAGAGGGAGGCGTTTCCCACCCGGGGGGTTGCTGCCAAATTGTACCTGCCGGCCTGCCCGGAAGTATGCCACCCAGAACTAACCTGCGGCGTTGTCAGTCCTTCTCTCCTGTGTTCATTCTCTTGCCCTTCCTGGGTGCAACCAAGGTTTCCAGTGCCAAGAAGGTACCTCTGCTCCGTGCCGGCTAGGGTGTTCACAGGACATCACATGTGAAATAGATACCTGTGGTCAACCACTCCTTTAGTCACTCGTCAAACGTGCACCCACCAGCGCTGCTGTCTGAGGCAGAATGGTGCAAGGCCAAGGGCTTTGCAGCCCCTCACACCTGAGTTTGAATCTAGACACGTGGCTCCTGGTGAAAGCGCTATAGACCAGGCATTGTGGCACACTCATGGAATCCCAGCGCTCAGGAGGCTGAGGCAGGACAATTACTGTGAGTCCAAGGCCAGCCTGGGCTACATAGTGAGAACCTGCCTCTTAGAAACAAAAACGAAATACCCAGCTTTGTACCTTGTGCCTTGGATGTCCCTGGATTAAGACCCAGGAGTAGTGTCAACTAAAGAACAACTGAGAGAATAATCTGTCAGTCTCTAGTGAGCAAGTTTCTTTTTTTCATTTTTTTTTGAGATAGGGTCTCACTATGTAGTTCAGGCTGGCCTTGACCTCACCTCCTGGCCCAGGCTGGCCTCAAACTCACAGTGATCCCCCTGCCTCAGCCTTCTGAGTGCTGGGATGACAGGCAAGCGCCACCACACTCAGCTGTGAGTGAGTTTCTAATGGGCAGTTTCTCCCGCTGTGCTTCCTCCATCCAAACAGTCCCTGTGGTTCAGGCCTTGGCCATTTGTCTGCCCAGAACAACAACAGATGCTGCCCCTAAGTCGTGGCCACCAGGAACCTGTGTTCAGTAGAGTCCACCACGCAGAAGGGCTCAGAAAGCAAAATTAGCACACCCTGGGCAAGGGCCTGGGCATGGGGCTGAAGGTTCTGGCCTCGGCTCCATCCACTGGCTGGATTTGGGTGGAGCACCATCGCCCTGCGGATCAGGTTGGCCCCAGGCTGACTCCACAGACCCACTGGTCCCAAGGAGCCAGGTGTTCTGAGCTGGCAGCGGGGAGACAAACACACATGTTGGCCTTGACCAGAGGGACACAGGTGGGTACCATGGAGGAGAGAGGGACACCCCTTCCTCTCCCAAGCCATGCCTGCACCCCCTACTTCCTGAGAAAAGCCTTGTTAGGGATCTGGACAGTGCTTTGAAACTTCTAGAGAATTCTGCCCTAAATGACTTCCTGCATTTCCCAAACACAAAGCTGAGGGGTCAGGAAAAGCCTCATGGCACCACTACCCTGGTTCTCAGAAAACAAGCTGGTGACCCAGAGCTGCTTTGCTCCTGTCCACAACTTCTTTTCTGGAAGAATCTTTCTATGAGGCAGCCTCTTCCAACCCCCAAGCCTCACAGATACCCATCTGCAGAGGCAAGGTGGCCTCCCTGGACTGCCCAGCCTGTGGAAGTCAGCCCCCCAAGAGGACCCTGGCTGCTGGTGGTGGGATGGGTAGGGTGTAGCTCCATTGTAGGGCATTAGGGTCAGACTTGAGGAGGGACCTCCTGAACAGGGTGTCCTCCTTTGGGACTGTGCCACCGAGGGAGAAACCAGAATGCCAGTCCTGAGGTGGTGCAAAAGCCCAGCACACATGAGAAGCCACACACTCTGTGAGTGCAGCAGTTCTGGCCAAGGTGGCATGTTCATGCTCCCCAGGCACGGCCACCTCCTGGCTGCAGGGCTCCAGGACAGGCAGAGTGAGCCCCACGCCCTATGCCCCAAAAGGGGAGTTAAGCAAACTACAGTCTCCCCACTCCAAGGTGGATATTCTGTGGCCCCTAAACCCGAGATCACCTTTGTGCGTAGCGCCATAGAAAACCCCATAGGAAAACTGCCTACAGGTCCACTGTGCTCAAAAAGCTGTTTACTGTTTAGAAAGATCTGCAGCAAAGCACATGTGTTAGCCAGTTAGCGAAGATGGGCAGTGGGCTTGTGGGACACTTTGCATTCGCCCTTTATTTCTTTTTTGACAGTCTCCCTAAATCACTAATTCACTCAGGCTGAGCTGGAATGTATGATCTTCCTGCCTCAGCCTCCCAGAGTGCTGGGATTATGTTGTACTATGCCCGGCTACCATTGATATTGACTTCTTTTTTTTTTTTTTCTTGTCTTTTTGAGACAAGGTCTTGCTATGCAGTTCAGGCTGGCCTTGAGCTCACTTTGTAGCCCAGGCTGCTCTCGAACTCGCAACAATCCTCCTGCCTCAGCCTCCTGAGTGCTAGGATTACAGGGGTGCGCCACCACACCAGGCCTGATATTGACTTCTGAATTTGAAGTCTGTAACCAGCCTGTAGTAGATTTGTAACTTTTGTGTATGTGTGGTACTGAGAGTCTGGGGGGACTGTACCACTGAGCTTTATCCCCGGGCTTTTTCTTTTTGATGGGGAGACAGAGTCCAATTAAATTGCTTAGTTTCTGACTAAATTTGCATGTCTGTATATGGGTCCATACATCTACAATTCGAAGATATCAATGGATAAAGCAACAACTACTGTTGAGACCATATCACCTTGTCTATAGATTAGTTGTGATGGTACTATTTTCTATGATAATGGGTGTCTGTTTGTCAATATGTTTTTGTACTTTTATGTTTCTAAAATAAAAATAAAAAATAAAATAAAAAAAAAAATAAATTGCTTAGTTTGGCCTTGAACTTGCAGTCCTTCCTGCTTCAGTCTCCTGAATAGCTGGGATTAAAGGCAGGTACCACTATACCCTGCTTATGATTGTAACTACTTCACTGAAATACTTCTTGTTCTCCTCCCCTCCCCTCACTCGCCCTCCTCTCCCTCCCCCAGCCCCCAAACATTTTTAAATGAATATAACTTAGCGGGTAGATGGAGCGGGACACGGCAGGTAAGGCCTCCCTCACCCTCCTCCTGAGGCTTTTCAGATGTCCCCTGGCTCCTCTGTACGACCATCGGTGAGCCCCGTGGCCGCTCCATGCCTCAGTTTTCCTGGTGTAAAATGGAACTTAGCAATCCTAATACCTAGGATCCGTGAGAATCCTTAGTGCTCGTGGCTGTTTCTCTTTTTCTATAAGCAGGGAACCCCTCTTGGGGAGCAGGGAGGGAGCGTCGGTGAAGGTAAATGAAGGGGTACGAAGGGGACATCCGGGGAGGGACCAACCGCAGCTGGCGAGCAGCACCCAGAGGTGGGAGCGGGAATTGCACGCCTTCCTCAAATGGGGGCGCTGGAGAGCCAAAGCCCCAGCGCCGCAGCAAAGGGAGTGCAGAGATTGGAAACTGGGTCCCACCTGCAGGAAGCCACGCCCCAAAATGGGGGCTGCCGGGGTGGGGGTGGGGCGCAGCAGGGGGTTGGGTCCAGGCTGAAGGCTGGCGGCAGGGGGGGTTGGGGACAGCCGGGCAGCCAGGGCAAGGACAGGCATCTCTGCAGAGAAGACCCCGACGCTGAGGATAGACAGGCTGGGGTCAGAAGAGACTCCACCCCAGGCCCCGCCTCCCAGCCCCTTCCGAACGGCATGATTTGTGATGCGTCGCCTGTGAAAATCCACCTGGTGCAGCACAGTCCCCAGCTTCGTGCTTCCTCTCCCACAGGTACCCCAAGTCGGGCTTCCTGCGGCCCTGCCCCTTGGCACGCCCCCCCCACCCCAGGAGCTCAGATGCCCCCTCCACCTGCCCGGGCCGGGGCCGGGAAACCACTGCCTTAGTCACTCCAGATAATCACCTCTGGTCACTCGCTGTCTGGCCTCTTCCTCGAGAAGCTCCAAGTGTCTCTTAGACATTATCTCACCCTGCAGGCGGTAGGGGCGGGGCGGGGAGGCGAGGGCGAGGAAGTAGCATTTAAGGAGGGGGAAACTGAGGCCAAAGAAGACCAACATGGCCACCCGCCTTGCTTCACCATGCGGACTTAGCGGTCAGGATCGCAGGGGGCTGGAGGGAGAGCCTAAGGAACTTCCTGGCAAACCGAGAAGATGCTTGTTTGAGGGGCCTCTGGGGAGGTCGCCCGTGCCCTGTGCGTGTCATTCGGGCACCGAGTGCTGGGTCAGGGGCTCTCCTGGAGTTATCCGTCCCCCAGTGAGCACTACAGTTGTTAGCTTCGTTTTGCAGGTGGGGAAACAGGCCAACCAAGACCACTAGAGAAGCAGGTGGAGACGCCAGACCCGAGTCCGGGGAGTCTCGCTGCAGAGGCCGCCAAGGAGCAACGAGGGTGGGAACAGACAGGCCTGAGGGCTCCTGAGCGCCCGCTGGAAGGGCTGATAGAGTGGTCCGCGGGTGTCCGACCAGGCTCCAAGAGACATTCACCCAAGCTGGCTGAGCCCTCTCCCTGTGTCCCTGAAGGATCCATCTTCCCTGACCTCCTCATCACCTTTCTGTCCCTGCTTTTTTATGAGGACTGAGAGCACCGTGCTGTCCACCAAGCCCTCTGCATTGCTGCACACCCCGTCTATAGTCAGTAGAGTGGACCTCGAAGCCTGGGGCGTGGGACCCCTGGCTGTAGCCCACTGCAGGCTGGCCTCTGGCTCACTGAACAGAGGTCTGACCCAGGTCCTTTCTCAACGGCCCCAAAAGGCTTTTCAGGTGTGAGAGGCAGCCAGGGCTCCTGCTGGGCCTGCAGTCAGCAAGTGGGCAGGAGGGGCTTCCTTACCCCACAGGAGCCCACCAGCGGTGGGGGTGGGCTGTCCTCAACACCCCGGCGGGCCCGGGGCTCTACTGTCCCCGTGCCCATTGCTGGAGGAATGGTACAACCTAGGGAGACAGCTGTAGGCACCTCCAGGTATGCATGCAGGGAAGGAGGTGGGGGTGCAGGGACCAAGGTGCGGGGCTGGGGACCCAGGGCCCATCGCCAGGGAGCGCCTCTGAGGGTACCAACTGGGTGGGCCCTGCCTTTAGGGAGCCCCCGGTTATGGAGAAGATAGCATGCTCAGGACTCGCAGTCTGATGGAGAAGCACTCCTCACCCCCCTTGCTTGTGCCCTCTCTTTCTCACATGCACGCGCACACACACACACACACACACACACACACACACACACACACACGTAAAGGGCCGGGTCCCTCCCCCTCACATCCTCACCAGAGTACACGCTGCTGGTGCAGACGCCAGACAGCCAAGTGCACGGGTGCTTTGTTGGGAACAGAGTCATTTTCAAAAGAAAATATGGGGTACAAATGGCCCTGCGACCCCAAAGGGTGTGGAGCAAAGCCATGATGATCGTGAGACTGGAGAGAGGATCCTGGTTAGGCTATGACGAGATGCAGCCACAGAGGGTGCAACCACGGAAAGGGTCTGCACACCCAGGCACCTGCAACAGCCAGCCCCACTTGGCATGGGGGTGTGCAGGGTGATCTAGGCATTTGGATAGTCAACATCACCCGCCAAGGCCAACCTGAGGCCCGGGGACTGGACCCAGGGCCTTCACACTGAACCACACACCCAGGTCTTTTTATTTGTTTGTTTGTTTAATTTTAAGACAAGGTTTCACTAAATCACTTGAGCCCAAGCTAAGCTCAAACCTGTGACCCTCCAGCCTCAATCCCTCAGACTCCTAGATTACAGGCGTGGACCACCATGCTCAGCCCAATAGTTCTCGATTTTAATATGTGTAAGGAAAAACAACCAGTGCCCAAACCATGTCACCGATGTTATTGCAGAAAAGCATTTATTTGGTCCAGGTGTGGTGATGAAAGCTTGTAAGCCCAGCACTCCAAGAGGCTGAGGCAGGAGGATCACAAGTTTGAGCCCAGCCTGGGCAACCTAGCAAGACCCTGTCTCAGAATATAAAAGGGTTGGGGGGGTTCAGATCCATGCAAAGGCCCTGGAATTAATCCCCAGTACTGAAAGAGAAGAGGAAGAAGGGGCAGAAGGAAAAGATGTTTATTTACTTATTCTATTTAACAAGCACTCACAGAATGGACTCTGCCCAGCACCTTGTGGCCGCTTTACAGATATCAGCTCATTGGATCCTCACAATAACCCTCTGAGCTTCAGTAATCATCCCCGTTTCACAGATGAGGAAACAGAGGCACAGAGAAATGTGTTTAAAGTGAGTTGCTATCAAATCTGTTGACTTTAAAGATCCCAGGATACAAAGATTGTGACTCCGGCTTCTGGCCGGCCGCTGCTTGGCCCAGTCTCGGCAGATGTGGAAAGCCCTGGTGAGCTCTCCTGGTCTCTGGCTGATTCATCCTCACTCCAAGCACCAACACCTGCTTCATTCCTGTCTCAAGGTGCTGACTCTTGCTGGGTGTGGTGGTGCCGGCCTATAATCTCAGCTACTCAGGAGGCTGAGGCAGGAAGATAGTTACTTCGAGCTCAGCCTGGGCAACTGAGTGACTTAGAGAAGGATGATGTCCCAGCCTCTTCAAGCAAGCCAGGATTCAGGAACACAGTGGCGGTGGCAGTGGAGCTTTCATCTGCTACCTGGGCAGTGACACCGTCTCCAGCCACCTGTTGCCAGGTGCTGGCTGCTGCAGGCCTGCCCTCCCTGTCTCCGGTCCTCCCCAGCCCAGCCCTCTACCCTCTGGCGGGAAGCAGCCCAGCCAGAAGGCACTGGGAGACAGCACTCTTCACACATCACAGCAGGGGAGAAGTGACAGGCAGGCCGCTGTCCCTGCACCGTGTCAGATACGTGGCTTCTCTGTTCACCTCCTTCCCCTGCAGACCCTTGCTACCTGCCAGGCACCTGTCATCCACAGCAAGATATGCACAAAGCTAGCTCAGCAAGCACATGGGCTGCCGCCACCCTGGCAGGTCCCAGGCCCATGTCCTTCCTCATCTTCGTTTCTCAACGGCAGCAGGGTAGGAGGAACTGAGAGTTGGTAAAAAAGTGAAAAGGGTCGGGGCCCAGTCGGGAGTTCCCTTAGGTGCCCAGTGCGTGCCACACACTGCTGTTTGCCCGAGACGGCTAAGGCTCCTGAAGTCAGTCTCCATGATGGAGGCCAAATTACCTTTCCCTTTTTATTGAGGGGAAAATGAGGCACAGAGAAGTTTAGGAACTTGCCCATCACCACATAGCTAGGTACTCAAGGTAGGATCTAAATCCAGCCAATCTGACTCTCAGCTCTCCCTGTGTAACTTTCCTACCTGAAACCCCTCGCCTAGGCCTTGGGGTATAGCTCAGGGCCAAAGCGCTTGCCCAGGGCCCATGAGGTCACCCGGGTAGAGTACTGGAGCAGCCAGACAAGGGACCAGCAGGTGCTACACTGGGCCTTATGCTGGGCAAGCTGGCACCAGAACCAGGCCCTGTGCCTCCTCTCTGCCTCCAGCACCCCTGAGCAGGGTACAGCCCACAGGACCTCGGCTGCTCTCGCCGGAGCCTGGGGGCTTCACCAGGTCAAACCCGAGGCTTGAGGCTGAGGCAGGCTGGCACTGAGGGCCTGTGGCTGTGTTGGGACACAGCAGGTCCGGACTCAGCCTGCCACCAACGTATCTACTCCTCACTGGCCCTGGCCCTTGGGTCTGAGCCAGACACAGTCTCAGGAGGATCCAGGGATACCAAATTATGCTGCAAATGTGCTAAATAAGGAGCTGCAGTGGTAAGCAGGAGCTAGCGTCCCAGAATTGAGCAGGGGTCTGGCCTCTTGGCTCAATTCCTGGACTGTTCATGTAGCAACTTCTTGGTTTCTGCACCTGCAAATAGGAGATGTGCTCTGTCCCTCACCTGCCTGCTGTCTCACAATTTCTGGGACTCTCCCGGTGGGGACAGGCACGTGCACGTGCAGGCTGCAAAGCACTGGAGATGCGCACACATCCATGCACTGCAAATACAGCTATCACAGCGACCGCTGCCCAGGGCCCCAGAAGCAATACAGCCAACTGACCATAGACTAAAACCTCTGGTTTTTCTGCTTTTTGTTTTGTTTTGGTTTTGGTTTTGTTTCTTTGTGACAGGATCTTGCTATGGAAACCAGACGGGCCTCAAACTCATAATTGTCCTGCCTCAGCCTCCCAAATGCTGGGGTTACAGGTATGCAGCACCACATCCAACCCATGGCTCTCTGGATCTTGACATTCTGCCGAGGAGGAGTGGGGTCCTGTCAGAAGGTGTGTGGGGTATGTGGGGTCCCTGTCAGAAGGATCTAATTCTAGATCTGTCTTTGTTCAACCCACCGTTTTCCTCTTCCTTGATGCTGGAACCAGTCAGACAGGGACACCCACCCCCTGCTCCCCAGCGCCCCTCCACTGCTGGGTACCAGAGGCTCGGCTTTCAGGGCCCTCCCCACCTTTCCCCTCCGGACCCTGGATCCTGGATTCTGGAGGGGACCAGGGCGTGGGAGACACAGCACTTCCACAAGGCAGACTGGCTGGGGAGGCAAGCCGGCTGTGGCCTGGAATCTGATGCCTCCTACCTGCTCTCCTTGCAGGTTGCCTGGGAAGGGCGGGTCCCTGGGAGGCTCGTGGCCTCCTGATGTCCCCCACAGCAGTCCTTGAGCCCCGTGTCCAGGCCTTGGACACAGGATGGCCAGGTGACCCTTACAGCCAGAACTGGCCACTCCCTGCTCTGTGCACCTTCCTGCTCCAGGGGGCTGTGATTTCCAGGATCCGGAAATAGAAGTGACCCAGATGTTGGGCAAAGTGGGGACCCCAGCTGTCCCCCAGCCCCCTCAAGACCACACTTGTTCCTCAAAAGCTGAATGATCCCACCGAGCAGGCCTCAGGGAAAAGCTTTCACAGGCTCTTGGGCTGATGAGGGGGGCATTCCCCCAGATATCAGTGGAGACTGAGGCAGAAAGAGAGAGAACCAAGCAGGAAGCCTCAGGATACTCTTGATTCCAAGGCCTGGCGAGACCTCTTGGTCAAAATAAATTCTGAAATAAATAAATAAATAAATAATGAAGAAATAAAATAAATTCTGGAAGCTGGGCCTGACAGCGCACAACTGTCATCCCAGTACTCAGGAGGCTCACACAGGAGGATCCCTGTGAGTTCAAGGCCAGCCTGGGCTACAGAGTGAGACCCTGTCTCAGAAACGCCCAAGAAAGAAAAATCCCCAAGGCCTGGAGTGTGCAGAGTTCCGGGATGACAGTCTTCCATGTCCCACGTACCCCGCTGTGCTGCAGGAAGCTACAACCTGCCCCCCCCTGACTCTGAGGGCCTCCTCTTCGCTCTTCTTGCCATGGAGGTTCTGCTCAGTAGGGCACTGCGCCCTTGTGTCGCCCAGCTCTCTGGGTATCTGATGTATCCTGCTCTTCCTGTGAAATAAGAGCGGTCCCCGGGCCAGAGCTGTGCCTCAGCACCCAGACCCAGTGTCCCCACAGCCCTCCAGGTTGGGGACCAGAGGGGACATCCCTCCCTGCTGCAGGGTGTGCTCCGACAAGTCTGTGTGCAGGGAGTGAGCCAACCTCAGCCCAGTCCCCGATTTCTCAAGGCAAAATAAACTCCCCACTGCTCTGGATCCCCTGCCAAGAACCTCAGACCACAGGTTGGCAGAGCGAGGGAAAACAGGCCAGCATCGCAGAGCTGGGGGAGAGGGGGGAGCTGGGCAGCCAGGGGACAGAACCAGAGGACAGGCCTCACCCGTGAGGGTGAGAGGTGATGCCCAGGATACTGGGCCCACACAGACTCGGACACAGACATGGACGCAGACACGTCTGCAGACACACGCACACTGATGCTCCTGCCACTTGAGCCTCAGACTCTGCGGGAGAGGAGGGCACGGAAGGCAGGGAGGTCATAGCGCCGGCCTCCAGGGCTCTCGGCCCCCACAGGCTGACTGGGCTGGCGGTGTCCTGGCAGCAAAGGGGTTTCTGGCTGGAGGAATGGGCCCAGAACGGAGTCTCCACAGGGAGAGGGTAACCCAGTATGCAGGACTTTCAGGGTACAGAGAAAGCCCTGGGCGTGACACACACACACATGCACACAGTCATGCCTGCTCCCTACCACCTGCTCTCCAATGTACAAGTATGCACATACCAGCACACTCATCCACACATGTACGTGCACACCCACTCACCTCTACCTGCTCTCACATGCACACACCAGTACTTTCATACACACACACACACACACACACACACACACACACACATACACACACATACGCACGCATGCACACAAATTCACTCCTGCTCAATCCTGCCCAGACACACAGCACATTTTTGCACACAGCACTCTTGTAACAGTGCATGTGCACTGGCGTACTCTTGCACACTTGTGCTCACACTCTGGCTCACTCCAACCTGCTGTCACTTACATGCACATGGATTTGTGTTTATTATACCTACCCCCTTCACTGGCAGAGGTATGAGTCCACACACACACAGGCACACTCGGGACTCAGATACGGACAGTCACTCACTCACCCTCGTTTGCCCACATAACCACATCTGCACACACACTTAGCTACGCAGTCACAAGCCCTCTCTCCCATGGGCGTGTGCGCACATATCCAGCACACTGTGGTCACTCATGTCTATGTCCACACAATCCCTCGTCCCCATAATCATGTGCATGTGCACACACACATATCCTTAGGATGCCAGGCTGAGTCCTCTGTTCCAAGCCTGGCCACCCAAGAGATGCTTCCTGGTCCATATAGCTCTGATCCTCCTGCCTCAGCCTCCTGAGTCCTGGGATTACAGGTGTGCGTC
The DNA here is from genome assembly GCA_004027595.1 of Dinomys branickii. Lineage (NCBI taxonomy): Eukaryota > Metazoa > Chordata > Mammalia > Rodentia > Dinomyidae > Dinomys > Dinomys branickii. The sequence continues at coordinate 111,726 of PVLD010001986.1, forward strand.
ACCACACCGAGCATTTCTTATAAATATTGAGGTCCTGGCTACAGGCCCTCAACTCCTCAACTCCCAGCTGCCCAAGGGGGACCCATTCTGGCACTCAGAACTGGCTAGAATTTCCTGGGAATGAGGCCACTGAGCTCCCAGCCAGGGGCACACGCCTGCCCCCCACCCTGGTCAGAGTCCTGAGCTTAGCCTCGGCATCCTCGCGGTGAGGAGGGCGGGGGTCATGCATTCCCTGCCCCTGACAGGATGGAGGTCACCGGCTCCCAAGTGACAGGGAGGAGGCTGTCACCTGGGAAACATCATGCCCACCCCCAGGGTTAGAGCTGCCATGCCTTTCGCACTATCACCCCTCCCAGCCCAGAGATACTGCAGCCCAGAGGGTCCAGTCCCGAGCTGGGCCCTGATCCAGACCAAGGACCAGAGACCAAGACCGAGATGAGAGCCAAGAACAGAGAGCAAGAGGCGGAGGACAGGGCGAGATGAAAGGCGCCATCGCCGGTGCAGAGGGAACGGAGCAGCCCGAGAGCGCTAATTACACAGACGGGAGGCAGAGCAGAGGGCAGCCTGTTTGAAGTCTGTGGCGAGCAGCGGCATCGGAGGCCAGGCAGAGGCACAGCAGGGAGAGCAGGGGAGCCACCCTGTGCGCCCACCTGGGCCCTTGGCCCCTGCACCGCAGCTTGCTCACCCAGCTGCCCACCGCAGCAGAGCTCAGGAGTGCGCCAGGCTTCCGGCCCAGAACCGGCCCAGGCCTGGGGACATGTTGGGCCTCTCCAACGGCCCCCACAGCCTCCACCCCTGGGTCTCCTGGAAACTCCTGGGCACCTCCTGGCCACGTGTGGAGCCCTCAGGAGGGCCCTGAGCAGCTCCCTTCCCACCCCCGAGAACCAGCCCTTCGATTTGCCTTTCCTTGGATCCAGAAAACCCCAGCTCCCAAGATCTCCAACTCCCAAGTTGGGCATGGTGGTGCACACCCGCAATCCCAGCACACGGGAGGCTGAGGCAGGAGTTCAAGGCCAGCCTGGGCTACAGAATAAGACTCCGTCTCAAAACAAACAATCAAGGCCGGGCATGGTGGCACACGCCTGTAATCCCAACACTCTGGGAGGCTGAGGCAGGAGGATCACTGTGAGTTGGAGGCCTGCCTGGGCCACACAGTGACTTCAAGGTCAGCCTGAACTGCACAGTGAAACCCTGTCTGAAAGGAAACAACAACAACAACAACAAAATTTCTATTTCCCACGCAAGTGGGAAGGGGAGGTCCCCAGCTCACCCCTAGTGATCTCCTTCCTCGGGTCTCCAAGAAACCGGTCCTTCTGATGGTCTCACTCAGATACTTCATGCTACCACTCATTTCAGAAAGAGGCCGACCGGCCTTGCACATCGGCATGGAAATGTGGAGGGCCCTACAAAGGCTCAGGGCCTTTTCCTCCGGCTTATTCCCTCAGTGCCAACCCACCTCTACCAGCTCCGCAGACCTGCTCTCTCTTGCTGGACCCAGGACCACAGTGAGCGGCAGTGGTCTCAGAATAAGAGGGGACAGTGGGGTATAAGCCAGGCTGCCTTCGATAGAAACCCTGACTCCCAACATCCTCCAGGGGCAATGCTGGCTCCTTCTGTAATCATCTGGGCCTCAGTTTCCTCATCTGGAAGGAGAGGGATGCTTGCTAGCTTAAAGGGGTGCTGAGAGAGTTAAACATAGTAATTCACAGCTAGGCATAGTGGGGCACACCTGTAATCCCAGTACTCAGGAGGCTGAGGCTGGAGGATTGCCATGAATCTGAGGCCAGCCTGAGCTACACAGGGAGTTCAAGACCAACCTGAGCTACGTAATGAGACTCTGTCTCAAAAAATCAAAAATTTGGGGCCAGGGATATAGCTCAGCGGCATAGCACCTGCCTGGCAAGCACAAGGTCCTCAGTTTGATTCCTAGTACCCCTCCAAAAATCAAACATTACAATGATATAAAAAAGACTGCCATGCTGGTTATGGTGGCGCACGCCTGTAATCCCAGCACTCGGGAGGCTGAGGCAGGAGGACCGTTGTGAGTTCGAGACCAGCCTGGGCTACAAAGTGAGCTCAAGGCCAGCCTGAACTGCATAGCGAGACCCTGTCTCAAAAAGACCAAAAGATAAAAAGAATAAAGAGTGCCACAAATCTACTCACACACCTATCAACCGCATCTCTCCATCCATTTCTCATCTATCCATCGACTCTCCCATCTTCTCTCCTTTCCTTCCTTCTTCCCTCTCCCCATTCCTCCTTCTACCCTTCACTCTTCCATCTTACATCCACGGAATCATCTTTCCATCCTCCCATGTGCACACCTCCCCACCCATCCAAACACTGCCCCCAGCCACACACTCACCGCCCACTCAGCCATCCGGGCCCTCGCCTCCCGGTGCCTGCTCAGCTCTCCACCCATCACCTGAACAAGTCCGTCTGATTTATTGATCACCTCCTCCAGCCCAGGCCCCACGCCAGGTCTCTGACCTCCACAGCCTCCCTCAGCCCTTGGGAAACCCCAGCCTCCGCAGCACCCACTCTGGAAGGGATGGACCAGCGCCTCCCAGCTCTGCGGAGGACCAGGCCCTAGAAGCCAGGCCTTGCCTGCAGGGCTGGGAGTCACAGTGTGCTCTGATGTTTTGATGGAAGAATATGGAAAGGCCTGAAGAGCAAAATAGATCCCAACTCACCTGCCAGGAAGAGGAAGGAGGTTTCCATCAATGCCCCAAGGCATGGGGTGGACAGCAGAACTGTCCATGGAATGGGCCCTGATTGCTCAAGGACAGGGTGTGACTCAGGGAGGGCCCAGGTCATCACAGCCAGCTCCCACCCGCCTGTCTCCATTCCAGAGTTTCCCAAGAGTTTCCAGGTCTTTGGGCTGGAGGGGACAGGGCACTGGGAGGCAAAGGCTGGGCAACAGGAACAATGCAAGCTCTTGCTGTCCAACAGAGCAAGGCCCCAGGCTCCGGGCTGCTTCCGCTGCTCATCTGCGTGACTTGGGGTGAATCCCCAGCTCCTCAGAGCTTTGCTTTAACCCCTTCTGAAATGGAAAAAGCTGCAGTACCGGTCCTATCTATTGCAAAAATCTGACGAGTCCAGGTTAGAAGGAGCAGAGAACCATTTCTAGGTTTGCATAACACGGCACAAAGAAAGCGCTAGGCTTCCTCGTCCTGGTCCAGGCGGAGAAAGCACAGGGAAGGCCCCAGACACAGTGAGAAACCCAGGCCCAGGGCCAGTCCCAGGTCTTTCCTGACCCGAGCTGGGGTACCAAGGCCTCCCCATCTGGCCCGTCCTGCCCTCCCTCGGGAAAGAGCAGGAGGCCTAAGCTGCAGTCAGCGCGGGGAGGAAAAGAAATCCAAAGACTGAAGGTGCCAACTGAGGTGCCAGCCTGCCAAGAGCTGCTGGGGCAACAGGAAGGGGAAACCAAGGCAGGACCCAGCCCAGGCCAGCAATGTCCACGCCCCTGCTCCTACGCAGTGCCGCGCAGGGGACACACACACACTGCACGCACAAGCGCTCACACACATGTGCACACATCCACACACTCTCCCTGCTGCAGCGGCTGCAACCAGGGTACCGCCCTGGGCTCGTGGTGTGGGTGCCAGCCGGGTGGGCTGGCACAAGGTAGGGAGAGGGCGGTGCAAGGAGCTAATCCCCCCAGCGTCTCCCAGACGCCCACAGAGACCAGGGTGAGCTCTTTGTCTGTGCGGAGATGACAGAGGGCGGCGGGCAGGCGGGCAGGCAGCCGGCTCCTCTCTCCCTCCCTGCTCCGCCCCGGGGCAGGTAGAAGCCTGCTGTCTGGGGACGGGTCAGAGGGAGTGGAGGGGAGAAAGGGATTAGGGGAGAAACAGGCACTTATAACTCGGGAGGGTTCCCTCCCACAGGCCCAGGGAGCCTGTGGCTTTGGGGTGGGGGTCCCCGGAAGGGCAACAGGGCATGAACCCCGGTGGGGAGCAGGCCTTGCTTGCAGCAGGAGGCCCTGACGGCTGTGCGCCCACAAACCCGCTCATACTCAGCCATCTGCACACAGCCAGAGTCTGGAGCAACTTGCACACGTGTGTTTACTTGCAGTCGCACACAGAGACCGACCGGCAGGGGATAATTACACACACAGCCCTGCAAGATCACAGTGGGGCAGCTGAAAGCAGCTCTTGTCCCTCCTCCGCCACCACCCTCACAGGCTGTCCCCCGAAACACCACCATCCTGGTCACCCACAGCGGGCAGTGCTATGGTCACCTGCGAGTCAGCCCTCCCCTGTGCACCGACAGTGCCCAGCAGTGCAATCACTCAACCAACGTGGCAGTGGCCCGCGGCCTGCTGCCCACAGCTACAACGCAAGGTCCCCTCAACCACCAGGCACCGTCCAACGACGCAGACACACACACATGGCATGCTGCAGCCTCCAGGGCTGGCTTCTCTTCCTCCTGCACGCATATACCTGCCCCAGCCCTCTCACCTCCAAACACAACGCCCAAACACGCCTGTCTGTCTCCTTCGAGGCCACCCCTGCCTACTCTCTGGACTTGCCCCTGCTCCCTCTCCAGACCAAGGCTGGGCCCAGTATCCATGCAGTGGTTGAATGCCCAGAGCAAGCCCTGCGTTATGGGCTGCGATGGACAGATGCACCCAACACGTGCAGGACCTCTCAGGTTTGGGGACATATCGTGTGACAGTCAAGCCTCAGTTGCCCTGGCTGGCATCAACATTTGCCTCCAGTGTCCTCCCCAGGATGATCAGGTCACGGTCACCCTTCTCCTCCCTGCCCTGTAGCCCAAGAGCCCGGGTTGGCAAGCCAAGCTCCACTGTGGCCAGCGCCTCCGAGGATGAAAGACCTCTGGCTCCTCCAGAGACCAGAGCTAAATATACCCCTTGCCTGCTTTCTTATGCCTAACTGGAACCAGCTGGGCAGGACCCACCCTTCCGCCTGCAGGACCCACCGTGGACCAGCACTGGATGGCCAGGCAAGCTGTCGGCAGGCGGCTGCCTAGAGCTGGAAAACTGAGCCTGGAGACAGGCAAGAAAACCATGTGCAAGACCACCCATTCCCTCCAAAACCCTACGGAGGACAAGGATGCTCCCTGAAGGCAGGTCACGTGAGACCACGCCTGACCCATCACCCGGAAATGCTTCTGAGCCCTGGTTTTCCTTGCTGTAAAACAAGGGAGAAATAGCACAGGTCTCAGAATATTATAAACAGTGTGTCAACATAAGTGAAGCGGTGTGGGGCTGGGGATATAACTCAGTGGAATAAGCGCCTGCCGGACAAGCACAAAGTCCTGAGTTCAATCCCTAGTACCAGAAAAAAAAAAAAAAAGTGAAGCGCTGAGACAGTCCCTGGCACGCTGTAAACGCTCAAATAAATGTTGTTCATAGGTGGTCATGGGTGGTGCACACCTGTAATCCCAGTCCTTGGGAGGCTGAGGCAGGAGGACTACCACAAATTCAAGGCCAGCCTGATTACACAGTGAGTTCAAGGTCAGCCTGAACTATATAGGGAGACTTGGTCTCAAAAAAAAAAAATCAATCAATTAATAATAAGTAAATGTGGTCATTCTTGAAGGTGCTGGTTGCACAATTGCAGACACGCATGTTGCTGCACACCCAGAGTTGACCGTCCCAATCAGAGGGGCTTGGGGGCTCCTAGCTGAGCCATGGGGCAGCTTGGGGCAGATCATCGAGGGGCCAAGACACACCCCGCCCCAGCCCTGCCCCTGGCCACGTCCTGGGCTACCCTCCCTGGCCAGTGCCCGCCCCGGCCTGCGGTCTGGGCTGTGACTGCAGCTCCCACGCCGCGGCCCAGTTTAGCGGCTCCAGCCCGCGGCCTGGGACAGCCCACTCTCCGGCCTAGTCCAGAGGCCTGAAATAGGAAGGAAGAGGGTCCTAAAAATAGCCCTAATTACAGAGGGGCCCGAGGGGTGGGGGCGGTGGCTCCTCTCTGGCTCCTGGGCACTGCCGCAGCCTGCTCAGGATCCTGCTTGGTCCCGGGGAAGGGACCCGCCCTGGCCCCCCTGGCCCCAGCCCACGGCTGGCCGGCCTCCCAGGGGGACAGCAAGTGGGGTGTGGAGGACAGGCTCAAGTTAGGGCTGACTTGCTCAGTGCACTGCCCTGACTCCAGTGCTGGGAGGGCCCCACCCCCTCTGGTCTCCACCCTCAAGGTCACTGGGCAGCTCTGCCCCGAGAGAAAGCACCACCCTTACTCAGCCCATGCCATGCCTCCCCCAAGAAGCCTGTCTTGAACACCTTGCGCTGGCTCAGTCCACCTCAGTCCCTCCCATTCATTTGGCCCCTGGGCAGGGCTGTGTGCTCCTGTCACCCCCGGGAGGTGAGGGTCCCCCAGGGTCAGAGCCTGCAGAGCTCAGAGCCCAGACTTGAGTGCCGGTCTCATGTGCAGTGCTGTCCCGCCCCCCATGAGTGACTTAATTTCTCTTGAGTTTTGTTCCATTCCTGTGTAAGTGGGGACCATCACCAAGCCTCACAGGGCCCCAGGAGTGAAGGTGCTGACACCCTCGGCAGGTGGCACCTGATGGGACAGCAAAGACTCGGGCCCCCACCCTTGTTTTCCTCCCTGCCTCAAGTCCCAGGGAGGTGTGGGGCAGGGCGTGGGTGTTGTGAGGGGTTAAGGAGTTTAATCATCCTGGGGGGTGAGGGCTGCCCCCAGCAAGGACACACACGATGCACTGGTGCCACCTGGTGGCGGCTGGTAGCAATGACCGTCACCTGGTCTGGGGCACAGAGAGGAAGGAAAGGAGAAAGGTATGAAGGAGAGAGGGGTGGAGGAAGATGGGTGCCCTCAGGTGATGCCCAGACAGGTCACAGACACATGACAAGGATGTTCTATGCCATCTTGGGTGTCCCAGCAGCCATGAGGATGCAGGAGGCCTGAAGAGCGGTGGCCGCCTCCAGCAGGTAGAATCAGGTGTATCTTCACATGGACCGCATTCCTCAATCTGGGCTTCCGGGGCCTGGACCCCAGCCTCCATGCACCACGGCCAGGCATGATTGTCTCACATGGCCCAGCCACCTTACCCCCTTAGATGTGTTGGCCACAGGGACCGCTGTGCGTGAAGGCAAACGTGTTCCACAAGGGTCGTGCACCAGCAAGAGCCCAGTGCACACCTGACGGCCCTCAGACACACTCAGGACATGCACCTGTGTGGGCAGATGGCCTGGGCTGTGGTGAGTGTTTGAGGGACACCCACAGCCTGTCCTCTGCTTCCTTGCAGGGGTGGGAGGTGGAGGGCAAACTTGTTTACCACTTCTACTCTGGGCAGTGGCGATGAGCTCAGACTGGCCCGGTGCCCTCCACGGGCAGGGCCAGGCCTGAGTCATGGGGGTCAGATGACTGTGAGGCTAAATGAGCCCCATCCTGCAGCTCCGGGAGCTGCTGGATACCCTGCCCTGCCCCCCCATGGTGGGCCACCCTGACCAAGCAGCCAGGCCAGAGAGGGTGGAGGGGGGTCAAGGTTCAGGCCACCACTGTCCCCTTCCCAGACCAGAGGACAGCAGGGCAGATCCTGGTCAACCCCATGTCTACTCAGCCGGCCCCACAACCCTGAGCCACCACCCAGGAGCACACGTCGCCCTCTGGGGCCTCCTAGGTCCAGACAGTGGCTTCAGGCAGCACAAGGCCCCAAACACTTCTAGAAACAAATGCAATGTGGACGACATGTGACTTCTTCCCTGCCTCGGTGTGCCCCACAGTAAAAGAAGTAGGAGATCACATCCCAGTGGATCTCTGCCTTTGAGCCTCAGTGCATGCCCCAAGGCTGCACTAACGAAAGACAAGAGGGGCCCTGGGCTCTGTCCCATGTTCCAAGGGGCCTCGGGTGGCATCGGCCACCAAGGTCAGGTTAGCCACCTAGCAATAATCCCATCTTCACGATGTGCCTTTGCCTTTCAAAATCTTTCCTTTTCTTTATTTCTTGTTTGTCTCGTTTTGTTTCAGGTTTTGGTTTTTTCAGACAAGGTCTTGCTCTGTAATTCAGACTAGCCTTGAATTCACTATGTAGCCCAGGTTGGCCTCAAACTCTCAAGGAATCCTCCTGCCTCAGCCTCCCAAGTGCTGGGATTTTTTTTTTTTTTTTTTTTTTGCGGTACTGGGGATCGAACTCAGGACCCTGCGCTTGCTAGGCAGGCGCTTATTCCACTGAGCTATATCCCCAGCCCCTTCAAGTGCTGGGATTACAGGTGTGCACCACCACCCCTGGTTTCAAAATCTTTTCTAGTTATGTAGGACATTTGGTTTCCATGAAAAACAAATCCCCAATGGATTTCAAAGCCTGCATTGCACAAAGTCAGCCAAAGCTTCAGCTTCCGTGGGGCCCCTCCCTCAAAGAGCCCAACTTACGGCATCTACACCACGGTTGCTCCCCTGGTGTTTGTGGCCTTCTGCCGCTGGCCAATTCCCTCCCAACAGGACTGTGGCTCCCATGGTGGAGATCGGAGGCCCCTCACTCTGGGCCCGGCTCAGCCCTCGAGCCCCACCCCGGAGCCCATGAGTGTTTAGACAGAGCTGGACACACAGGCAGGCTCAGTCCAGGGCCTGTCTCCCTGGGTGGCCTTGTGTCTCCATTTGTACCAAGAAGAGCCTGGAACAGACCCGCAGACCCTCATGGCCCTGGAACTCCAGGGTGTTACAACCCACAGCAGAGGGATCTAAGTGCTGCCAAACACCTCAAGGAGACCTGGGGAGACGTTAAGTGCCAGGCGCCCTCCCGACCCCCTGCCCCCCAGCCCCGAGCTGGCACTCGCTCTTTCCCACTGCTACTTTGGCAATGCCCACTTCCTCTGGCCTCTCCCTGGCTTCGCCAACACCCCGCGGCCTCTGCTTCAAGCCCCGACAGTGCCAGACCCCCCTCCATGCCTCTGATCTTCCCCCCCCACCCGGCAGCCCCTCTCCCCAGCTTGGCACCACATCTTTCAGCCCGCTGCCAGCCAAGCCCAGGCATCACCCACTCTCTGTGCCTGGGCACCAGGGTTTGGCCTCAGCCTCCCCGGATCTTCAAGCCTCAACACCGTCCTCACCTACCTGTCCCAGGCGCTGGAGACTCGCAGACTCCTGCAAGTCAACATGGTTGTTCCCGTGCTTCATGGCCAGCTCAGCCTCCAGCTACACTGCTGCCAGGGCCACTGTCCCCCCTCAGGTCTTCAAATGCATCTGGCAGGGAATGATTCTATTTACTCTGTGCTGAGGGCAGTGTCATTGACAACATCAAGGGTGGCCACTGAGGGCAGGACATCCCCAGGGGAAGCGGAAGTTGATCAGGGCAGACCTCGGCCTGAGGACCTGGGGCACTGGTGGGACAGCCGCCCTGGGCAACCAGCACCTGCACTGGCCTGTTTTCCGAAGTGGAACTCTCCTTTTTAAATGTACCGATTGTGTGAGGCATAACAGGAACCAGAACACTGCTAGCATGTATGGGGCCCTGCAGAAACACCCAGTACACAGTTTAAGAGACAAATGGCTACAGATCAGTAGTCCACAGCGGCCACACTTGTTATTCCAGCTACTCAGAAGGCTGTAGCAGGAGGATCACCTGAGTCCAGGAGTTCAAGGCTGCCCTGGGCAACACAGTGAGACCCTGTCACTTAAAAAAAAATAATAAACAAACAGTGGTGCACACCTGTAATCCCAGCTATTTGGGAAACTGAGGCAAGAGGATCAAAAGTTCAATGCCAGCCTGGACAAGTTAGTGAGATCCTATCTGAAAATAGAATTTAAGAAATAAAAAGGGCTGTAGCTATAGCTTAGTTGTAGGGCATATGCCTAGCCTGTGTGAGACTCTGAGTTCAAATCCCAGATTAAAAAAAGAAAAAAAAAAAACCAGGCATGGTAAAGCACGCCTGTAATCCCAGCACTTGGGAGGCTGGGACAGGAGGGTCACTGTGAGTTCAAGACCAGCCTGAGCTACAAAGTGAGCTCAAGCCCAGCCTGAACTGCATAGCGAGACCCTGTCTCAAAAAGACAAAAATAAATAAATAAATGAATAAATAAACCAAGACAATTGAAAAACAAAGACCAAATAATTATAGAGAGAACTGAAAACGCTTGTGTCTCCTCCCTACCCTGTCCTCCTTGCTGGCCTTCCCTCACTCCTTCTTCACAGGTCAGCTCCCTTTTGAATGTGTTGCTATTCCTAGAGGTTCTTTATATGCTCCTCATGTGGTTGTATTACCTTAAAATAAGGACCCATGTTTTCCATAGCTTCCAATTCTACATAGATGGGGTTGTACTTTAGGTATCTTACTGCACGCTTTTCTCTTCCTGCAGCAATGAGGATGAAGCCCAAGGCCTTCAGCATGCCAGGGAAGTGTTCCACCACTGACTCACACTCCCAGCCCCATGTTCATTGCTGTGTAGTATTCCAAGGCCACAGTCGTGTCCTCTTAATAGGCATTTAGCTTACTTTCTCTTTCAGTATTGGGGATCAATTAAGGTGCACTCTACTACTGAGCCACACCGTTCACCCTTTTTATTCTTTAAGGCAGAGTCTCATTACATTGCTTAGGCTGGCTTCCGACCTACTTTACCCTCCTGAGAAACTAGGATGACAAGCACGTGCCACCATGCATGGTTTCTCCTTTATTTTTAATTATGCAAGGAACACACTTGTTCTCATTGTAAAATACAGGATCTGAGATAGACCGAGGGAGTTCCCTGGACCCACTGCTCGCCTCAGCAGTACCCACCACAGGGGCCGGGCAGTAGCGCTTGCCTGGCATGTTCAAGGCCTCACATCCCACCCCCAGCACCACAAAAAATTAAACATTAATAAAAGAAGGAAGCAACTGGGCATGGCGGTGCACAGCTGTAACGGCAGCCTTCTGGGAGGCTAAGGACCACATGTTCAGGGGCGTCCCTGGTGACTTAGCGAGAGTCAAAATAAAAAGGCTGGCATGCAACTCAGTGTAAAGGCCCAGGTTCCATCCCCAGCATTGCAGCCAATCAATAAAATGTTAAAAAAGAGCAATCAGCCCACTAACCACCTCAGCGCCCCCTCTAGCCTCGTCCTAGGCACTGCGCCATCTGTGCCTCTCCTTCTCCCGATGTGCGGCCCCCTCAGCCTCCGCCCACCTCCCAGCCCGCAGCCTGCTTGGGGCCCCAGCTTCAGCGCACAGCTTTGGTTTCCGGGGGTTACCCTGGTCCCTGAAACCTCACAGCCCATACCCTGATCTTGTCCTGAGGCCCCGAGCATCCACAGCAGGCATCTCCCCTTGGAGGGTCACAGGCACCGCACACCCTCACCGTGTCCAAAGCACCATTCAGCTCTTTGCCCCAGAGCTGCCTCCTCTCCCTCCAGCAGCCAATGCCTCCTGCTCCTCCCTCTAGGTCTCAGGCCCGCAATACCTACTGCTGCCATCAAGCCCTCTGGTCCCCTGCCCAGGCTCCCCAAGACAATTCCAGGTCGTCACTTCTCCTGCGTTCCTGGCCACCTTCTGCTATCACCTGTCTGCACCCAGGAATCTACCAGTCCAGCTCTCTGTGAACAGCTTCTCCTGACCCACCCAGCAAAACTCCCCTCTCCACATCCACCCAGCTCTGTGAAAAGCTCTGTTACAACTGCTGAAGACCTATGGCTCAGGTTGACCAGAAGTCCCTAATGTCCAAGACCCCTCTTAATGGGTCTTCACTGTGAGTGCTTACTCTCCAGTGGTGAGTCACCATAGGTGATTGCCATAGTTACACCAGTGATACTTCCATGCCTAATTTCCAGGCATCATCAGGGGGGCAAAGGACGCCTTTCTAGGGACAGGATGACCTCAAAGGTGTATATCCCACCATTCCCCTTGGGTTTCTGCCCCCACATTTCATCACCTGCACTTCCGGGATGGCTTTACCTGTTAACCACCTCTCTGTGAGCTGGGATTGGACAGCCCTGCCTTATGTGGTGCAACCACACAAGAGATGGGTTTGGTGAAGTGAGCAGGCTGGGGTTTTACCCTCTCCTTCCTGCCTTTCCAAGGCATCACTGTGCAGTGCTCAACCCAAACAACTGCATAGGGCAACTGAATCTATGACAGTGACTTCACCAGCACGGTGGATCTCAGACTATTCCTTTCCTCCCCCTAGTCCCCCTTACCGCCCCATCCTAAGCACATCTCCAACCCACCTCCCCCCTTGCTCAGAATCTCAGCGCTTCCCACTGGACAAACTTGTCCATTTTCCTGATGCACCACAGAGAGGAGGGTTTTCCCCAGGGTCACTCAGAGAAACAGGAAATGGAGGACAGGACTGAGGTAACAGCAGAGTCTAGAGGTGGGGGGGGGGGCGCGTTCCAAGACACGAAGGCTGCACCTCACTACAGGGAAGTTCTGGAAGTACCGCATTTGGTGCCAGGCACAGATCAAGCGTGCCCTGAAACCTTACTCTTCTTCCCATCTGCAGGGTCAGAGGCACAGAGTGAGGAGCCGGCCCTGCCAGGAGTGGCACAGCCTGTGTCCCAAGTCCAGCCTTGGAGCCCTCTGTGATTACGCTGGCCCAGGGGTCTCAGAGGAGCTTTCTGCTGACCTGGAGGGCCTGCCCGCCCTCTCCACCCCAGACCATAGCAGGGCTGGACAGCCCCAGGCAGGGCACAGGAGGCACAGGCCAGCTCCTCCACACCTGCACTCCACAGCCCTGCACCCAGGACAGTGGCCAGAGAGAGCAGAACAGAGGTCCAGTCCTGCCAGGGCAGTTCCACATGCCTGTCCTGCCCAGCCAGCCAAGTGCCCAGCCGCCAGGCACTGTCTCCACATGGCTGGCTCCAGAGTCCTCCCCGCCACCAGAAACAAGCTGCTGCAGACAGCAGGGTCTGGAGGCTCCCCTGGGTAGACAGAGGACAGTGCATTATAATTATATTTTCAATTAGCCGCTCACTTTTCTCCTGTACTCAGTAACCAAGATCCAGGAAGAAAAGGCCAATTTTAATCATGAGTTCCTCTCTGCACACTAATGGGGTCGGACTCTGGTGCCTTTATCACTGCCAGGCTCCGGGCGAAGCCAGCACCCCAGGGAGACATCTTGAGGCAAGGGGCAGGACTGGCACACACATACACACTAAGTCAAGCTGCCCCTCAGGAAGAGACCTTGCCTCAGGGAAGGACTGGTTCCTGCCCTTAGGAAAAGATCAGGGAATCCCCAAAATGCCTTTCCTTAATCAGGACCTCCCATGGGTCGGGGCTGAATGCCATTGCTTAATTCTATTATTAACAGCAATACTAATCACAGCACAGATGCCTACAACACACGAGACGCCTCATGACGCTCTTTGATGCCTTATTTTACCCCAACTCTTCTTGACACAAGTGTCGTGTTATTATCCCACCTTATATACATATGGTGAGTGCAGTTGAGATCAGTTAGGAAGCTTGTGCAAGGTCGCTGATATTAAGCAGCAGGGCCAGGATTCAAACCCAGGGTGTTCGGTGGGTTATTTTTGTTTGTTTTTTTGAGTCTTGAACTCATAGGACCCTCCTGCCACAGCATCCCAAGTGCTGGGATTACAGGTGTGCACTGCCACCCCCCCACACATGCATCAAACCCAGAGTATTAACCTTTGTGCCTGCTGCTCTCACATAAATCCCACATATGAATCCATAACCCCGTTCAGCACGGTCATCCTTCTTTAAATGCAAAGAGGTGGGTGGCATGGGCCATTTGGACAAAGGTGACAGGGAAGGCAAAGAGCCAGGTGAGAGACCCAGGTCCCTGGCACCCCCGGGCCTCTGACAGAGGGGTGGACTTGCTGGCAAAGCTGAGGACCCAGACCCTTCTTGATTACTCTCGGAACTCAGATCATCAGCTCGCAGCACAAATCTCTCTGAAACTTCGTGGTATCTTCAGGCTCCACTAGAGACACCGGGGATATAACCAAGGGGCAGGAAATGCCAAGGGCAAGGCAGACTTGCGCCAAGCCGTCTGCCACGAATGTGGGCACAGACATCTGCCCACACAACCCCTGGGCACAGGGACAAAAGCCTGCTGGCTCCACCTTCGCCGCGGGCTGGAGATCCAGTTCCAAACCCGCAGCACCCCGTGCAGGGCGAGTGTGCCCACCCTGCAAAGGTGGTAAAGGGGTTGCCCTTCCCCAGGGCTCCTGCCATGGCCCTTTCCACGCTGCGTTACGCCTGTCGTGCCTGCTGGCTGCTTCTTTCCTCTGTTCCCTAGCAACTGTCGTTTTGTAAGGTGCTGGGTAAATCCACAATCCGTGAACAAGCGCCCGAACCGAAGCTCAGAGACGCGTCGAGTCCACTCCATTTTCTGGCCGCAGGGGTCCGAGCGCAGGCGCAGCTACTGTCTCAGCCCCGGGCTTCTAGGTGCCCTCTGCAGTTCCCCTGCCCAGGGTCCCTCCGGCGCGTCCCCGCGCAGCCTGCGGAAGCAGAGGAGCCTGGGAGACGTTTCCACCTGGGGGCGCTAGAGGGGCGCGCGAGGACACGACCTGGGGCCGGCGGAGGCGGAGGCGGGGTGCAGAGAGTTAGAACGCCGGCGATCCGCCTTCCCGCGCCCCAGAGGTCCTCACGAGGCTGCGGAGACCCCACCGGGCCCAGCCCCAGCCCTGCCCCCCTTTCAGGTTCCTGCGTCAAGGTGAACGCGCACGCGAGGGAGCGCGCGCTCGAACCCCAGCCGGGCCACTTCACCCTTCCCCGAGCAGCCCGAGCTGCGGCCGATCGTCCCACCTCCTGCGGCCGCAGCAGGCGTCGGAGAGGCCGCTTCCTCCCGCATCCCGCCCTCGTCTCGTGTTTCCTTCGGCTCTCCTCGGCCCCAGCTTTTTTTTTAATCCTTCCCTCCTGCGACCTTTTTTCTTCTGGGCTCCGCCATCCCAGCCAAACCGCAGCCTTTAGCAATCCTGCGCCCACCCGGCGCCCCGGGAGCCTTGCCGCGGCCGCGACCCGCCCCACAGCCAGACGCCACCCCCGGTCCGCTCACCCGGGGGTCTTGGCCGGAACCGGAGCCGGAACCGGAACCTGCGCCTCGCCCACGCGGACCTCGGACCCCTGAGCCAAACCTGTCCGGGCCTGGCTCGCGCGGGGGTCGAGCCCGCCCTCCTCGGGGCCTCTCTTCCCGGGGCGCACCGAGCCAGGCCGTGCCCGGGTGGCCGAGGGCACCGGGCGGGGCCCCGGGCCTGCCAGTCCCAGCCTGACCGCAGCCCGACAGCGTTGCTCCAAATAGCCGCGGTTTGCAGCCGGTACCCTGCCCGCTCCCGGCCTTCCGGGCTTTGGGGTTTTCTCTCTTCCCGCCGCCCTGCGCCCCTAGGCGAGGCCTCAGGCGTCCCCCACTGCACGCCCCCCACGTCCAGGTGGCTCCTGCGCCGTGTGGGGGAGACCAGCGCGGGATCTAAGCCGAGTACTTTACCGGCAGGATCAGAGCCCTGTGTGGGCAGCTCCAAGTTGCTGGAGGTGAAACTGAGGCTTTTTTTTTTTTTTTTTTTAATGTGGTGCTGGGGACTGAACTCAGGGCCTTGTGAATGTAAGACAAGAGCCCACCCGCTAAGCCACATCCCCAGCCCAGAAACTGAGGTTCAGATACCCCTTGGGGCTAAGGTCATGCAAGGCCTCCAGGTCCAAAGGCCTGTGCTCCGTTTGTCTCCAGGGCTGCGGGCCCCAGGTTAGTCTGCTGATTCTCAGTATAACCTAAAATAAGCCCTCCTGCCTCCATTTCCCCATCTGTGAAATGAATAGGATGAAAGACAAAACTGTTTTGTGCAAGGAAAAACTCAACAGTGGAGAACCCAAAACTGCAAGAGACATTAATTAGGTGCCCAGCCCTCAGGAGAGTTGAGTGAGAGCTGGTGTGATGGCCTCCCTCACGTGCCCAGAGGAACCCTCAGGGTGGACCCCAGCTCTGGGAATTAGGCTGAGCCAGGCAATCTGCATTTTATGCAAATACTGGGGTACTGAAGCCATTGGGTTTGGGACCCTCTAACGATTGGTGGAAAGGGTATGGGGAAGGGGCCCACCTCCCAGTGCACCACACTTCCTTGTTTAGTTTTGTCTTGGTGGGCTTGGACTCAGCTGGGGCATTATTTTGGACCTACTATGTACCTGGCACACATCCCTCGTAGCCCCCTTCAGAAAGCTCATGGTCCCTTCAACTACCTTGTGGCTGACTAGCAGCACGGCCCCAGCCCAGCAACTTCTCCAGAGGTGTGACCTCATGCCAGGCTGTATCAGTAATCAAAATGAGTCCACTGCTCCCCGTAGGAGCCACCCTTGTGCAGTACACAACCTGTACAACTCACAGCAACTACAAGAGTTACAAGTGGGAAGTAGTGGGAAGGGGTCCAATTAA
The DNA here is from genome assembly GCA_004027595.1 of Dinomys branickii. Lineage (NCBI taxonomy): Eukaryota > Metazoa > Chordata > Mammalia > Rodentia > Dinomyidae > Dinomys > Dinomys branickii. Next base: position 127,997 of record PVLD010001986.1, read on the forward strand.
TTCTTACTGGAGAGCAGAAGCAGAGACAAAACTGTAACAAGGAGGTAAACAGTAAGTGTATCAAACTTTCCAGGCACTGAGGTGTGCACCTAGCTATGATCCTGGCTATGCAGAAGGCTGAGGCAGGAGGATCACAATTCTGAGGTCAGGCTAGGCAACTTAGTGAGACCTTGACTCAGAATTCCAAAGGGCTGCGGTAGATCGTTTACCTAGCATGTGGAGGACCCTGGGTTCCATCCCCAGTGCTGGGGGTGGGGGAGCAGGTTGGGTGGAAAGGGACGTCCTGACGGGCAAATCCTATGCTGGGACAGGTGGGGGGCGGACTGCAAAGGAGGGCATGCCCCCGCCTTCTCCCCCTCTGTGCTGGCACTGCCACCCAGACATGGACTGGGAGCTGCTCTCAGACAGGAGCAGGGTCCTAGTCGTCTGTGACCCGGTGTCAGTGATGGTAACTAATAATAGTGAAGGGCATTAAATATTTACCATTACGCCCCACACTAAGTGCTTCACACACATTAGTTCAGCCCCTCCTCACACTCTGCACCCTGTGCTATTACCCATCCTGCTTTGCAGATGGCGGTTCAACGGTTTAGAGAGGTTAAGTAATGTGCCTAAGGTCACAGCTGCTTAGTGATGGAACTAGAATTGGAACTCAGGTGTCTGACTGCAAAGCCCTGATGGACAGACTCTTGTTAAGTTGCACAGGCTAGGCTTGAAACTTGGGATCCTCTTGACTCAGCTTCCCAAAGTGCCAGGGCTTATAGGCATGTGCCACACTGCCTTGGGCTGGAGCCTCACTTCTTTGGGGGGGGGACCTGCTGAAGGGGGAATCACTAAGTAAGAAGGGCTCAGCGGCTGGAAGGGAAGGCAAGTGAGAGGCCACCAGTGAGCTAAGTTCTGGGGAGAGGCCTCTGACCTGAGAAGGCACGGGTTTGCAGCCCCACACGCTGCCCTTTGTGCACCTGCAGAGGGAGGAAGCCAGGGAGCACAGCCAAAGGCCAGGAGGTGTTGCATCAGAGGACTAAGCTGTGGGATCAAATGTTGCAGGTGGCAGGGGGGCTCCTGCTGCCATTGGCCTTTCCGGCCAGAGATGGGAGGGGATTACTGGAAATGGCCCCAGGTCAGATAAGCTGAGAGAAGGAAGCAGAAGAGCTGGAAAGACCAGGGCTCGTCTCCCACATTCACTGCAGCACCTGACGGGCAAAAGGGCCTGCCGCAGGCAGCATCCCCAGGCCGAGAGGGCGTCCCAAGGGTCCCCAGACCCAGCAGCACACCCGCCATGCTGCCCTGCCTGGCCCTGCTTCTCTTGGCAGGACTGTCTGATGGCACCTCAGCAGACCGCAGCAGAGAGGAACGGGCACTCAGCGCTAAAGCTCGGCCCTGGGTGACCGTGACCCTGGAGGTACCTTTGGGGGGAGGCTCTGAGCAGGGCACAGTGTCCTGTGGAGGGCGGTGGAGATCCCTTCTGGCTGCCAGAGGGGCGGTTGTGCACTGCAGGGCAGGTGGGCTGACGCCCCTGTGGGCAGGTTCAAGACCATGAGCCTTGGGCTGGCAGACCACTGAGGGACCCACAGCTCACTCACGTGTACCTGCACGTGCGCATGCATCTGTGTGTGTGTGTGTGTGTCAAAGAAGTGCTTATTTAATACATTACTGGTAGCCTGGGTTCACTAATGTATGGAAACAGTCTACTATTTTGTCAGGCATGGTGGCACACGCCTGTCATCCCAGCACTCAGGAGGCTGAGGCAGGAAGATCACAGTGAGTTCAAGGCCAGCCTAAACTATATAGCAAGACTCTGTCTCAAAAAAAAACCCAAAAAACCACATATTATATTCTTGATACTTTCCTAAATCCTTCATAAACATTAACTGAGTGAACTCTTCTATCAACCTCATGGGCAAGTACTGTTACTTCCTTGTTTCACAGATGAGGAAACCGAGGCACAGAGAGATTAATTAGTTTGCCCAAGATTGCGTAGCTCTTTTTTTAAAAGGGCAGCTGTATATCTTGTTCAAGGTGCGATTCTGAGTATGGTGCATCTGATATCATCCACAATTTCCTTTCAAGAGTATCAACTCTTTTGTCTCATGTGTCTGTAAACATTCTTGTTTCCTGACAAGTCCTGGTTTGACAGTGTTCTCTTCTAAACTTCCTTGGTGCTAAGAGTTGGAGACTGGCATCTGTGCCAGACCCAATCGGACCCCAAATCTGAGCAGATCCTATGGGGAGGCAAAGACCCTGACCCTGAAGCCGCCCTCGAGGCTAAAGAGCGGTCATCGCCAGTGAGGGAGACTGTGCTTGGGGAAACTTGCAGGAGGGCGTGCCAGGGCCAGCTCTCCATGTCCTTCCTGGCGTGCTGAGGACACTGCAGGTGTCCTTGGCCAGGGGTCCTGGGCCACAACGAGGTCCCCAGAGCCACAGAAAGAGCCACGTCAGGAAGAGCTGTGTGGGGTGGGCTCCTTTCTGGTTTGACAGCGAGTGTGGCCAGAGGGGAGAAGACAGCAGGCCTTGAAAAGTGGGCTCAAGTCTCAGCTACTCTACTGAGTCCTGCTGCTCTCGGGACCTCAGTGTTGCCGCCCGTACATGGTGCAGGGCAGTCACCCTCAAGCTCTCTCTCAGATCAGTGCACTTTGTGGCATCAACATCGAGCATCGGGGTTCCTGGGATGCAGTGACCCATGGGTTGGGACACCTCCGGGGTGACATGGTCACCCTCTAGCTTCCAGGGCTCCACTGCAGTTCTCTCTGAAAGCAGGGGTTCAGGTCAACACAGATCTGGAGGGTTTTCTAGTCTCTCTCTGTCCTCAGTAGAAAGCCGGTGAGAGGGAGAAGGGTCAGCCCTGTTTAATTCATAAAAAGCCACTCTTTCTAACTCCCAGTTGAAGCTGCCTTTTACCCAGGCAAAATGGTTTTCCTAAGCTTTTCAGAAATGGGTCCAATCTCCAAAGAGTCTTCTCAGGTTTCTGGCTAGGCTGGGTGACTCCAGCCTCATACAGACGCCCCAGGCACTGACGTCCAGGGAGGAGACAGATAGGAAGTGACTGGATTAGCCAGGGCTTGGAAAAAAGCCCCTCCAGATCCTGAAAGTGGGAACAAAACACACTGTGGAAGGCACATGGGTTTCCGTGGCCCCCCTGCCGGGTCCCCGTTGGTCCCTGGGCTGGAGGATGGAGCCCTCACCAGCCCAGCTCCCTGCCTCTAGGTAGGGCTGGTTCCAGAGCATTGGACGAAGGAGCCCCTCTGCTCTGGGGGCTGGGGTGAGGTCATAGGTAACTCAGGAGTGAGAACTTCGATCCACAGCCTCGGTCAGGACATCTGTCCCTGGGCAGAGATTAAAACGGCAGTGATCCCCCCCTGAGGTGCAGGCTGAAAGAAGGCAGTGCCCGGGACACGGAGCAGAGCCCAGGTAGGGGGTGCGGGGGAGAAGCAAATGCCCCTCCAAGTCACAGGTGGCCTCCATCTGAGTGGGTAACACTTCTCAGGATGGGGCAGAACCTGTGCCTGGAAGTCAGATTTGTGAATCGTGGCTCAGTCACCTTCTGTCTGGGTGTCTGTCCATGGGGGGCAGGCGGTGTCAGCTCGCTACTCTAACGGGGCTGTGGAGGCTGAGTGAGGTGATGACTGTAGGGTCTGAGAGCCCAGCCTTTGCATGGGGGCTGGGGGCCTGGGGTCCAGTTCTGGCTCCACCCCTCCCTTCCTGGGTGGGGAACTTCAGATGCACAGTGGAATCTCTCTGTACCTCTGTTTCCCTCTGTGAAGTGGTGACAGTAAGCGCACCAGGTGCTGTGTGTGCCAGGAACATAGTGGGTGAGTTGTTGGCTATTATAATGCACAATGTGGTGTAACACATACAGAAGAAGGCCAGGTGTGGTGGTGCACACCTGTAACCCCAGCACTCAGGGAGGCTGAGGCAGAAGGATCGCCGTAAGTTCGAGGCCAGCCTGGGCTACATAGTGAGTTAAGGCCAACCTGAACTGCAAAGGGACACCCTGTCTCAAAAAACCAAGATGAAAGAAAATATTCAGGAAAGGGGAGTACCACCACAGAGCAAGCCTCTGATGACTGAGTGGTTGCTGAGTTGTTAGGGCTCCTGGTTCCCTCCTGTCTCATGTCAACCTTCCCCAAATTCCTTCGCTAACTCTGTCTCTCCAGGCAGTCGCTGTCCCCAGCATTCAGCTCCAGCAGGAGGCCAAGCGGTTCTTTGGTCTGATGGGGAAGCAGGTGGGAGGTGAGTGGCTGCGGGGGGCGGGGCCCTACAAGGGGTGGCGCTGAGCAGGGTCTGCACCACCCAGCAGGGGCCCAGGACTGAGGCCAGCTGCTCTGGTCCCCGGGAGATGGGCAGGAGTGGACTTGTCGTGGCAAGTGTCCTCCAGGACACAGGGGCGTGTCCATAATGATGACAGGAGACAGGTGTAAGCAGGGGCTGTCCCCGTGGACAAGAAATATGGTCATCCTAAGGGTAGAGCCCTGATACCTTGCACCCTGGCCGGTGCCCTTGCCTTCCACACACGGATGGTGTTGGAGTTGCAGTGGTTTCAAGGCCAGCATCTAGATGGAAATAGTCTGAACAGAGAACTGTTTTCTCTCAGCTTACCAGCAATATTCTTTTCTGTTTTCAGTACTGGGTTTTGAACCTAGGGCCTTTGCACGGAGCTACATCCCAAGCTCTTTTTATTTATCTGCCTTTTATTTTTTGACACAGGATCTTTGTAACTGGCCCAGGTGACCCTCCTCCCACAGCATCCTGAGTGCTGGGATTACAGGGATGCCCTGTCAGGTTTAGCTTAGTTTTCCACTTTTTAAAGTGGTAATGCTCCATGTTGATGAGGGTGTGGAAAGACAATGTTCACTGTTTATATCCCTCAAAGTCAGAAATGTACATGACTTTGACCAGCTGTCTCACAGGAGGATGTGCTGTTGCTGTGTGAGCTGTGAGGTATTTGCACAAGAGTATTCATCATCCAAGTGTTTGTAATAGGAAGATTTGGAAATAATGTAAAAACCATCACAGGGGAAAGATCAAAATATATTAGGCTCACCTATAACCTTTGTGGACATTAAAAAAATATGAGTCAGGCCATGCACAGTGGTTCACATCTGTAAATCCTAGCTATTTAGGAGGCTGAGGCAAGAGGATCATGAGTTTGATGGCAGCCTGGGCCACTTAGCATGACCCTGCTTCAAAATGCACTTTTTTTAAAAAGGGCTAGGATATAGCTCAGCAAAGTACTTGCCTAGCACACAGGAGGCCCTGGGTTCCATCCTGAGTACTGGGCAGGTGGGGAGGCAGATCTGTGGGAAGGGCTCCAAGATACATATCTGCCGGTGTGGTAGCCCACACCTGTCATCCCAGCACTCAGGAGGCTAAGGCAGGAAGATACCCATGAGTTTGAGGCCAGCCTGAACTACATAGTGAGATCCTGTCTCAAAAAACAAAAAGAAAATATATGGTTAAACTGAGCAAGTAAGTTACAGAACAGTGTGCATCACGGGAGCCTACACAGTACACACAGGTGCATATGTAAGTGCAGAGGGAAAGTTCCAGAAGAATAAACATCAAACTTAAACAGTGGTTCTGTCAAGGACAGGCAGTGGTGATGAGAAGAGCAGGTGAAGAGGGACTTTAGTTTTCACTGTGCGAGCCTTTACATTGCTTGATTTTTAAAAATGGATTCAGAGTGCCTTTGTAAGGGAAAATGCATATAAACATCGGGAAAACCATTGTGGGGCCAAACACTTTGGGCAGTGGTTTCCTCCACTATAAAATAAGGCTGTGTCTGGGGCACGTTAGAGATCTCCTCCCAATCCAACAACCCAGAGGAGCAGGGGTGGGGGCAGAGGCGAGGTTTCCTGAACCCTGCGATGATGCTCACATACACAAGGTACCCTCATCGCCAGCTTCAGTGGGGACTACCATTCCTCAGGTAACGGAGGACGCTTACCCAGCCAGTGCCAGACACAGTGGTGTCGTCTGTGCATCCCTTGCTTTACCCTGACTCCTGCCAGGCACACGCCCACTGCCACCTGAGGACAGCAGGGAGTGGCCCCAACTCAGGAAGATCCCACCTCACCAAGGCCCCCAGAAGTGCCACAGCCCTCATTTCCTTTCCTTCCCCTAGGTGTCCCTCGGATCCAGCCAGAGCCAGCAGGTAGGCGTGGCCACGCTGCATGCTCCCTGGGGAGGGTGGGGGTGGTAGGGACGCCAGGCTGGCATTTTGGAGCCGAGGGCAGGCCGATGTGGCTTGGCCACGTGCCTGTGCCTCCGAGTTTTGGGGTTGCTTCCTGGAAGGTGGTCTATACATGCCTGAGGCACACTTGGGGTGCAGAAGGAGACAGGGCTGGACTCAATTCTGCCAAAACTTCAAAATGACCTTGAGCATGAAGTCTGGAGGGGGGAAAATGAGTCCACTACCACAGGCAAGAGTGCTTAGAGCTCAGTCCCCTGCATAAAGGGGGGATCTGGGAAGTGCCAAACCGAGTAGCAGTGACCTGGCAAAAACCCTTGAGCAGCAAGGGGAAAATAAAGCCAAAGGAAACAACCAAACTGTACCAAGCCCCCCCGCAATCTTGGGATCCCATCCAACCCCCTCAAACACAAGGAGTTGTAGAAGGGGCAGCAGACGGGAGGATCCGTGGATAAACGCAGCCCAGGGGTGTTGAGCAAGGACTGCGTTTGAAGCCCAGCTGTGGGCCTGGCCTGCCTCTCCCTCCTTACCCTCTGCTGCTTCTCTTCACCTCTCCTCTGTCCCTTGCCAGGAAATCAGCTGGGAGGAGTGGAACAAGGCCGCCTGGGAAGGGGAGGACTCCCCACGGAAGGTAGGCCAGAGCCACTCATGGGCAGCATGGGCAACACAGGAAAGCGGACAGACAGAAAAGACTCCCAGAAGCCCTTGCGTGGGGGCCCCATAGTGAAGGCAGCCCAGGTGCAGGGAGGGGCCTCTGATGACCCACAACTAAAAGAGCTATGCAAAAATAAATAAATAAATAAATAAATAAATAGATAAATAGATAAATAAATAAATAAAAGAGCTGTGGCCCTGAAGCTACGCCCTCCACAGCCCTAGCCCACCTGGGCACATTGCCTATCCCAGGAAGCAGCTGGACACAGAGACTGCCAGATCCTAGAGCTCCCCTGTTCCCTGGCTGTCTTCAAAGTCCTACTCACTGGTCCTTAAGGGTTCAGGCCTGTAGTACTAAGAGATTCTCTGCTGTCACCCTCTGTCTTTGAATGTGGGTTCCCCAGGGTAGGTGCTACCCTAAGCGGTTAACAGCTATACCCTTGAGCAGGGCCACACTCCAGCCGGATCCCAGGGGCCGGGTGAGAGTATGTGGTAGTGAATCAGGCTGGGGATGGGTCCCAGCTTCTGTGAGCCACCCAAAGGAAGGGCAGCTAGTGTCCCACTGTCGGAGACAGCAGTCAGGGCTGGGGGCGGAGCTCGGTGTTAGAGGGCTTGCTTCACAAGTGAGGCCCTGGGTTGGACACCTGAGCAATGCAAAGAACACCAAAAAAGCATCAAATGAAACTGGTCAATCTGAGCTCTGGACTGCCTTTGCCAGTGTCCAACCTTGTCCCCCAAGCGATGGACCTCTGCCACTGTCCCCCACCATTTCAGCATTGGCTCTTGGGACTAAAGATGGGAATGGCCTCTGTTTTTCCCTGAGATTTCCTCACAATGTTTGAAGAAGGCCCCTGGAAGCCACCCCAACACCAAATAGAAACAACTCCCCCTCTGTGCATGGTGTGAAGCTCAGCTGTCCCTTTTCAGAGATGGGAAGCAAGCTGTCTGAAGTCACACAGTGAGCAAGCAACGGACAGGGCTGTCTCCAGCTTCCTGGTCCACGGCACCTTCCATATCCCCAGGTGCACCTTGGGGACTTTGGAATGCCTTGCTCTTTAGAGAGGAAAACTGGGGTCAGCTTCCTCTCTGGTCCACGGCATTTACGGTGGAGTAATGAAGATATGCAGGTGAACCCATGGGTCACTGCCCTAGATACCTATAGACAGCAGGGACAGGAGTGGGAGCTGTCAGCGGGAAGGGTCCAGACAGAACTCCCCTAACTGCCAACCTCCTACAGCGCCCTCCCCAGGCACAGAGGATGAGGACCCAGCTTCAGAGTGAGAGGCCCCACAGGACGCTTCCCAGAGAAGGCCATCTCCTCTCCTCCAGGTTGTCGCAGCGGACCAGGTAGCAGGCTGACTCTATCCTGTCTCCTGTCCTCGATGCTGGCACTCACTGAACTGAGTTTCTTCCAGGACTCGGCGTCGGGCAGTGGTGGTGTACAGATGTGCTTTGTCACTCTCCAGCAGGAGCGACCCTGCCCTCCCTTCAACTTCTGTCACGGCATCACTGGGCCAGCCTCACACTCTGTACCCACATCTGGCACAGTCGGGGGCTAATAAATGAATGACCAGTGAGTGGCTCCCCGTGTGGTTGAAGGCAGAGGGCGAGATGCCAGCAGAAGGGCTTTTCTAGAACTGTGAAGACTATACAGCCCAGGGACTGTTCTCAGGTGGGAAGAAAGCTTGGGACACAGGTAAGCAGGGAAGGGTCCATGGAGCAAGAGTTATTCCAGAATGGAAGCTCCAGTGCTGAGCCTGAAAAAAGACAGTCTTCCTTGCAGGGCCAGGACCACACGTCTCTCCTGTGGAGAACTGGGCCCCACGTCATTCAGTTCTCCTATACAAAGTGGCCCTGTAACTGTCTGGTTTGCTTTCAGGACAGGTTGTTGGCCCTGCAGAGCTTCACCTCCCATCAGTCTGATGGGCAGGCGTTTGTCCCTGTGCTGGTGTAGCAGTGGATTCTGGGATGCCTAGAAAGAAACCCTAGGGGAGGCCAAGGTAATGAAAGAGGCCAGGCCAGGGCTGAGCTGGATGTGGGGCTCAGGAGCAAAGAGGCGTTAGTCACTACACTACAAGGTGATGAGCCTCTCCACACACCTCTCTCCAAGGAGAAAATGTTTTCTGAGCATGGGAATTTTTTTACTTCCTGTTACTGGGATTGAACCCAAGGCCCTTGCCTAGAGCTAAGCTACATTCCCAGCTCCTTTATTTTGTTTCCGGAGATAAGGTCTTGCTAAATTGCTACATGGCTAAATTTTTTAAGCTGTGCTACCATACCTGGCTTGGGCATTTGATTCTTTGTAAGGACAGGGATGGAGGTCAGGGTAGGCTGTTTTTATTTATTTAGTCTTTTTGAGACAGGGACTCACTATGTAGTTCAGGTTGGCTTTGAGCTCACTTTGTAGCCCAGGCTAGTCTCAAACTTGGAAGGATCCTCCTGCCTCAGCTTCCCAAGTGTTGAAATTGCAGGCATGTGCTACCATGCCCAGCTAGTAGGGGGCATGATATTTTAAAAAGAAAGGTCCATGTCTGTAATCCCATCACTCAGAAGGCTGAGGATTGTTGCTTGTTTGGGGCCAACCTCTATACTACATAGCAAGACCCTGTCTCGAAAGGAAAAAAAAAATAGCCAAAACTAAATAAACACATGGAGAAAAGCAAAACATAGTGGCATGTCTGTTAATACTTCCAGCTATTTGGGAGGCTGATATATCAGAGGATCGTGAGGTCAAAGCCAGCATCAGCAATTTAGCAAGACTCTTTCTCAAAAAAGAGCTGAAAGCCAGGCGTTGTGACATACTTCTGTAATGCCAGCACCCTGGAGGCTGAGGCAGCAGGATTGTCCGAGTTCAAGGCCAGCCTGAACTACATAGCAAGATGCTGTCTCGAAGATAAAATCTCCTAAAAAAAAAAAAAAGCTGAAGCTGAGTGTGGTGACACACACCTATAATCCCAGCACTCTGGTGGGCTGAGAAAGGATTGCAAGCTTGAGCCCAAGCGGGGCAACTCAGTGACTTAGTAAAACCGTCTCAAAATAAAAGCAAAACAGGGCTAGAGACATAGCTCCATGCAAATACCCTAGGTTTGATCCTGGGGGATGCAACTAAATGGCAGAACACTTGCTTAGCAGGCACAAGATCCTGGGCTCAATCCACAGAGCTGGGGGTAGGGGAAAAGGACATTGACCTACATAAGGACCAGCAGCTCCTTGTTAGTGAACAGTCTTTTCTCACACTCAGCATGCCCAAACACTGACATCTGATCGGCAGCTCTTTGAATGGCACCTGATGTACTTGAGCTACCAAGGAATCACCCACTCCTCACCCACACACTGGCAGCGGATCTCCAGTCTACCTCAAACTCACCCAGCTTTGCCGTCCTTTTTTTTTTTTTTGGTACTGGGGATTGAACTCAGGACCTTGTGTTTGCCAGGCAGGCACTTATTCCACTGAGCTATATCCCCAGCCCCTGCCGTCCTATCAGAAGCCACCTCTACCACTGCTCAGGCAGGGTGGCCTCTCAACAGACTCCTCGCTGTCCATTTCACTACCAGTTACCCACCCCATCCTTCCTCCACTGTGACCTTTTTCTTTTTTTTTTTTTTTGAGACAAGGTCTTACTAGGTAGCCTAGGCTGGTCTCAAACTTGGTGATTCTCCTGTCTCAGCCTCCAGAGTGCTGGGATTACAGGCATGTGCCATACTTTTTTTTTTTTTCCTTCAGTGCCAGGGATCAAACTCAGGACCTTGTGCTTGCCAGGCAGGCGCTTATTCCACTGAGCTATATCCCCAGGCCCTCACACTATGATTTTTATAGCAAGAAACCAGATCACGTTCACTTTGTAACCAGCTCACTGCTGTCCTAGGGTCAGGTCCCTCTCCTACCATACTCACTACTGGTGTCCTCTCTCTCTGTCTCTCTCTCACACACACACACACAGGCTTGCTGCCTGGGGTCCAGGCACAGCTGCCATGTCCGCTCATCTTGGGGTACTCATCTCTCAGGCCCCAGGATAAAGGCCCTTTTTAAGACTCAGCACCCTAGTTCCCAAGCTCAACTAATTACCTCCTGCTATGCTTTCACAATACCATCCCTTCCCTTTATTGATCACTGTTAGAAATAATACACATTTAGCATGTTTCTTCCAGGAGATTGCTGGTCACTTGTGAGCCACTACGTATCTTCCCCAGGGCCCCTGCAAAGGCACCGAGTACTTACTGAATATATGTTACACATTCTGCAGGTGATATGAGCCACTTACCTGAAGTCACACAGGAAATGAGGGCCAGGCACTGAGCCTTGGCACTTCCAAGTCCCAGGTGTTATTACAAGCATGGCCCCAAAGGAACTTGTTTTTTTGGTGCCAGAAATCGAACCCAGGCCCTTGTGCTTGGCAGGCAGGCACTATACTGCTGAGCTATATCCCCAGCAAAGAACTGCTTTTCATCTGCACCCATTTCCCAAACCCTGAGCCCCCACACACCACCCCAAGGCTCCTTCCTGATGAAATCACTTTAGAACTCTCACGTCCTCTCCCCCTCTTGGGAAACCCCAGTGCCCATCAGCTTGCTGAAGGTTTTAAGAAGCCTGTAAGTCAAGAAACATTCCAGTATTTAACTTGATGTTTTCCAAATTTATTTGACCACAGTACCCTTTTTGCTCATGCTCTGGTATTTAATGGAACACACTTAGGGACAGCTGAGACAGAAGCTTTCCCAGTAAACAGGAGGGCCAACCCCACTGCAGCAGGGGTGATGTGTAAGGGATGAGGGAAGCTGTGTGGGTTGAGTCAGCTATGGAAAGGCCTGGAAGCCAGGGTAAACATGAGCCGAGTCAGCAAGCACAGGGAGCCACGCACCCTCTTGAGCAAGGACAGGCTGTCTTCACTCTTCCTAACCCACTTAGGGAGGTGGCTAAGACTCCTAAGGTCAACCAGAGGCCTCAGAGAAATTTGACTAACAGCAGATAATGCTGAGTGGTCAACCTGGGGCTGAGCTGTCATTTACATAGGGATGGCACAAGCTGGGCGTTCTCCTCAATGCACACCTGGCAACAGGGCCAAACCTCACTCCTCATTCCCATGCTGTCTGTGGAATCAATCCAAAACATGGCATAGAACGGCATGCCTCACAGTTCCACGGGATGGTGGGTCTTGGCTGGATGTTTCGTTACCTTTCTGCAGCATCAGCAAGGGGGAAGTGACAAGGCTGCATCCAGTAAGTCTAGTCCTCTGGGACTGCCACCTCTAGGAAACGCCAGGGTGGGGTTTTGGTGTTTGCTGGAGCACCTCAGCTCAGCGCTCCTCACTCAGCAGTGCACCTCAAGCTTCTGGTTTGGAAACACTTCAGCTCAATACCAACAGCAAAACCTGGAAGCTACCAGAAATCACTTCCATAGCATTCCACCAGTCAAGATGTGTCACAAGCCAGCCCTGCCTAGAGCGGAAAAGCACACCAGGTATGGCAAGGAGCAGCTCAGCCACACAGGGATGGAGCAACTGTTGGCAGCCATCTTTGGAGATACCTCGAAGACTTTGCGATCCCATGGACAAGAACAAAGACGGGCTTCTTGGAATGAATGCTGACTTACCAAGGATAAAGGTGTTTATCTCACAAAGAACACTTGGGAGGAGCCCCAGAGTCAAAGCTGATCAACAGCATGGGTTATTTTCTGCACTCTTGGGCACAGGTAAAGAAAGCCCCAGCCTCCTCGTGGTGGCAACACGGCCTGTATCCAATGGTATTGTACCAGAAGGAAGAGGCAGTGATATTCTGGCAATGGGGCATTTTTCACCACTGGGTGACCCTGTTTCCTTCTCAGTGTCATCCACTAGCACGGCGGATGATACCACAAGGGAACAGAGCAATTACACTGCCCCCATTGGCAGGAAATGGTCTGCCAGAGGCAGCCATCTGTGCTTGCAGCCTAAAGTGCTGGAGAAAAACCAGCTCAAGTCTAGTTCTAGAATTCCATGATCCCAATGAACATAACAGCAATGGTAGTTTCTAAAAGTCCTAGCACACGTCGTAGGCCATTATTTAGCAAAGGGGTTTTTGTATTTCATTCTCATGACATGCAGACCTGTCCATTCCACACACGTGTCCCGCTGAGGCCCATCGGGAGGAAGCTGATGCTGAGCCACAACGAGCCACGTTTTGTCTGTTACCTCACATTAGTCAGTGTGACTAGGTTATCAGCTTAGAGTCTTGGGAGCAGCATGAAGACAGGCAGGACGCATTCCTAGCACTTTTCAAACCAGGGCCTCTTAACCCTATGTCTAGGAATGGACCTCAAAGGCACAGTTTCCTGAACTGCACATGTGCTATTTGCATAGATGTACTTAAAAGAACAAATCCAATGCTTTGACCAAGGGTCAGATTCCCAAGGGTCAGAAGTGAATAAAAAGGGTAAACACGGAGGCAGCCGCTTCACCTCCACCTAGTAAAAACCCTGTTGCTTGGGCTGGGGATAGAGCTCAGTGGAATAAGCACCTGCCTAGCAAGCGCAGGGTCCTGAGTTCGATCCCCAGTACCGCCAAAAAAAAAAAAAAAAAAAAAAAAGAGGATTAAAAACTCTGTTGCTTGAACGCCAGAACCCCAACTGCTCCTCACAGGGTAGCTAGGCAGGGAGGTCTAGGCTCACCTCTCAAGTAACTAATACACACTTAGAAAGCCCATTTCCATCCATTCCACGTTCCAGAAGGAATGAGTGCTGTGAGCAAGCTGCGGCTGATTGCTGTGTACTGTCTTTAAACGCCATGTGGGTCCAATCTTGATATGGACCAACTGGCTTGACGTGGACAACTCTACTCAGGGTCATTCCCAACCCCAGCCACGCCACCTGCCAGAGCTGCAGGGGCCAATAAAGTTGAGGCCAAGTCCAAGCACCCTGCCTATAAAAAACAAGTATACTGTGTCACTAATAAGTACTGTGACTCACTATTCTCATGTGAGAAATGGGAAAACAGCACCAACTTCAGGGGACCAGAGCTTGTAACAGCCATGCCTGGGTGTGGAATCTGGACTCGGAGGGGCAGGGGCTCTCACTCTGCTGCTGTGACTCAGCAGCAAGTCCTCTGGGAGCCTCAAACCTCTTGTGGGAAAAGGGATCTAATCTTTACTTGCAGTTACGAGAATTGAAGGGAGCCGGGCAGGCAAAGAACCAGTTCCTGAATCGGAAGCAGGACCAGAGTGAGGCGCACTCTTTACCCACTTGGTACTGCCAAGGTCAACTAAAATCAACTCCTTTTTTGGGAGTTCCCACCAGCTTTATCCCACTCCTTGCAATGGAGGCCTGGAGCAAAGGCTCTCTAAAAGGAGAGGATTATTAATCATTAAGGAATCACGGTCTCTTCCATGGGAGATGGGACGGGTAGCTCCAAATGGGTTTTCAGAGCTGGGTTCTGGGGTAAAGTATAGATCTTTACCCCTTCTCAGGAAGGAGCCTGAGCAGCTAAGCTGCTTCTATGCAAAGCAGCTCTCAGGTAAAGTGTCACAGGGAGATGGCACCTCACTCCAGGTAGCCAAGGGAAGGGAGCCCCTTTCCCACACCTGTAAGGGGTCCAAGCCAAAAGTCCCATTAATGTTCAGGGGAGCAGCCAGCCTGGAGGTTTGGAGTCAGTCCGTGCATAAAACCTCAATCAATATTTTTAACTCTAAGATTCCTTGCTCATGGTCCATTTTTTCAAAATTGTAGTAGTAAAATTTCTCTTTGCTATATTTACAACAGGGAGATTCGGGCACACGTGAAGATAAATACAAGTCCTTTTATAACCACAGGCTTCTCTCCACCTCAACCCCTACCCTTCAGTAGGAGGCACACAGGACTTTTTAAAGGGTTTTCTTGCTATGTTGCCCTGCAATCCTCCTGACTCGGTCTGAGTAGCTGGAATTTCAGGCCTGTTCCGCCACTAAAGGACACTAAAGGAAAACGCCAGTCTGCCCACCAGGATGGGTGCTCAGCAATCCCAGTGGCAGCGAGCAAAACATTAAGGCAGTACAACCCCCGCCCGCCCCCGGGAGGAGAGCGCCAGCCTTCCTTCCCACACTGGGAAATGCCACAGGACACGTACCACGTTCAGAAACAAGCTGCGCGGGACAAGGACGAGAGGTGACACAGCTCACCCATTGAACGTGCTGGGTGACAGGAGCCAACGTCGCCGGCCACCTCCCGCCAGTACCCACTGGACTGTACCTCTCCTAACTTCCCACTGGATCCTCCAACCCAAGAGCGGGGTAAATGACCAAGTGAAAGCTGGAGTCGTGCTGACCAGCCATTGCTCCGCTCACCGGGGAGCGGGTGGGGGAGGGGCACAGGGGCCACGTGGGGCAGATGGTGAGGTCCACCAATGACAAGACGGCTGTGTCCCAAGGAAAAAGCAGTCTGAGCCTCCAGCCACCTCTCAGTGGTTTCCTGCCAGAGAACAAGTCTCCAATGTGGTGACAGCGCAGCACTGCCACACAGATGAGCGCCCCGAAGCAGCCGTGAGCACAGAACATGCTTTATTGAGTAGATATAGAAGAGCACATTCTACCACACGTGGAGGATGTGGTATCTGTAAAAGGCCTTCACCCCTTAAGAAAACCCCCAGTGAAGTTGCTTGTGGATAAATTTCAACAGTGACACTGGAGGGGAGCCACCACAGAACATGCTTAAAATCAGCTCCCCACAACCCACAGTGAATATAAGTGTGTACAGAGGTGACAAGAGAAAGGCACAAATGACCAGAGTCAGGACTGTGGTGAGGACGCCACGTGAAGACAGCGGTGCCGGAGACTGAGCTGGGAAGGGCAACATGTCAAGACATCAAAAGCGGCCCCAAGATAGCAGGTTATAATGGGCACGGGAGAAATTAGAGGGAGCATCTCTTCCTGTACTCGGACAACACCGAAAATAGGAGACCAGAGGACAGGACAGCGGGACATCCCAGAGGAGGAGGAGCTTTTGGGGGCAGAAGCACTTCATCCTACAGGAGGGCGACGTTGTTGAGAAGCAAACCTCGGCTAGGCGGCCGCTCTGCCTCACTTGCTGAGTCATGAGCTGCTGCGGCGTGGAAGTCATTTCTAACCACTTTCAACTTCCCCCAAAGGCTCCAGGCAGAATCAGTGCAACTGATGTGCCAGTAGAGGTTTGTGCGGCAGAGCTACCCAGTTATCACGCAGCATGACAGAGAGAACTGGGAATTATTTGGCACCTGCAAAAGTAAAAAGAGCCAAGGGGCAAAGAGAGCACGTTCACTGCTGGGCACTTTTTGGTGAGGCGAAAAGAAGCCTTTCTCTTTCTCTTCCACCGAGACCACCCACTGCCCACAGGTGAGCAGAGGTCAGTGTTGAAGTGCCGCCTCTCATTCCCTCTCGCCATCCTGACTCAGATGGATCATTCACTGCTCCCAAGTCGAATCCCTGGGAAGCTCTTCGCAAGTCCTTGGCTCTGGTCAGCCCAATACGGATAAAAAGGGAGGCATAAAAGGGACAGCGAGGTGCAATCTGAGGTGAACAAGCCCCTCCCGATGAGCACACGGTCCAAAGTGCCACCCCTTCCCCACCACTCCCCACACACGCATGGGACAGGACACTGCAAAGGTCCTGGCCAGGGCAACTGTACTTGGAGGTCTGGTGACCAGGTGGCAAGAAGCACTAGAACAAAGCTCAGAGGACAGGACACACCTCATGGGGCAGAGGACACGAGGCAGAACCAGTGACTGGACAGGTACAGTACCAGAACAGATCTCCTTGGGTCAGTGCTATGAGGGAGCCGCACCCGAGGCTGGTGCGGGTCCCATCCAGGCAACCTCACTGAGGCCGAAACAACAGTTCCTCAGAACCAGCGTCTGCAGTGTACACGAGGGCGGAGCCAGGACAGTCCTGAGGGGCGTGACCTTCCCAAAGGGTACTGCACTTGCCAATCACGAGAGCAACAGAAATGACAGACAGATTCCCTAGGGGATGGATTCCTACTGCTGGGGTTCGCTGGCTCAGATGATGGGTCACTCTTAAGTGCCCTTGGGAGGGGTCCATTTCAAGCAGCTTGGATCCATGGTTTTATTAGAGTTGGACCGTTTGGCCTCTTTGGCTATCCACTCATCAATCAGATCCTGGGAAGAACAAGAAGCATAATTAGACACAAGTGACACACATGCCCAGACACACAGATTCCAAAACGTCTGGACAAGAAGAAATCACCGAGATATAGAACTCATTAACTATCTTTGTTTTGTTAGACCTGTCTGTGACTGGGTCTCACTATGTTGTTCAGACTGGCACTGAAGTCCAAACTCAAAACAATCCTCCTGCCTCAGCCTTCTGAGGGCTAACAGGTGTGTGCTATCACAAACAGCAAAATATTATCTTTTGATCATTGAAATGCTTTCTGACCTAATACATTTCTTCTTTCTTTGCCCAGTTTATTACATGTAGGAGTCAACTGAAAAATTCTGAAGTGAGTACAAGTTGAGATGCCATCTGTGAAACAATCTGAGGCTGCATTTTCTAGTCTGGGAAAAGCATCCAAAACAAGCTGCTTAACTTGTGTCACCCAAATATGTGAGACAGGAGCCTACCAAAAGCTCCCAATAAGGATGAAGGGGCCAGGCATGGTGGTGTACACCTGTAATCCCCAATCAAGAGGCTGAGGCAAGAGGATCGTTTGTGTTTGAGGTCCACTGGGCTATAAGGTGAGTTCAAGGCCTTTCTGGAATACAGAGTGAGACCCTGTCTCAAAACCAAACAAGGTAGGAGATAAATGTAGTAAGAAAGGCAGCATGGGTCTTACCACCAGCTAAAGAAACAAGGCCAGTGGAAGGTGCTTATACTCAAGCCCATCAAGAAGGAAGTTCCCGTCAATGGCCAGGCCAGCGGGGACTGGGCAAGGAACAAGCAGCTACGGGAGGCCTCACCTGTCTCTTCAGCACCAGGTGCTTTCCCTTCCAATACTTCAGCATCTGAAGGGCTTGCAGAGTGCTGACAATGTCCACGGGGTTCACAGCTGTCTCCTGGCTAATCTCTGAAACAAAAAAGCTTCTGAGAGCCTGGTCAAACTATACATCTCCTCCCGGTGGGCCTTTCCCTTGGGGGATTCCACCAGGCTATCATCTGTGGCACTCAGTCTGTGCAGAAAATGCCCACAAAGCATCAGTTTAACCAGTCCAAGCGACGCTACTGAAATCGGTGTTTCACCAAGAAGCTGCTCTTGGCCCCTCCGAAAACCAAGGTCAAATACAGACCAAACTCAATTCTGTAGCATATGTGTAAAAAGGTAGGGATGTCTTCCTTAGAAGCTCTCACAATGTATCAAAATACTTCAAAGTTTTCTCCTTAACTTTTGCAAGAATTAAAGTGCTGGCAACTCCAAAAATGAGAAAGCAATTCCTCACCATCCCAGGGACACAGTGAGGGACCCTGCAGCAACGCCTACTCGGTGGGCCGTCCCTTCCCAGCCACAGGACACAGAGGATCACGGCCCCTACAGGCGACACAGCGTGAACAGGGCCAAGTGGGAAAGCCAGGGCACTGAGTGGAGGAGTTAGCCATTCTAAGTAGTTCAAAACCAACCTTTGATAGAAATCTCTTTGCCTTGGAAATTATGCAGGTAGCGGAGAAGCACCTCTTTCCAGTAACTGCGATAGCTTATGAGCCCCAGGTCTGAGAGCGGACGTTCTGGGGAGCCCACTTTTTCTTCCACTTTGGAGAGTAAATAACCTGCCAGAAACAAACACAGATGTTTTCTAGCAACACTGCATCTCACCCTAATAGCAAAGATTAGTGTGCTGAGGTGGAAGGACAGTCTGCTGTGCAGTATCCACTGGACTTTGCCATTCAACGGGGGATGTGGGGTGTAACATGGTACCTCTGTATATGCTGAAGGTGGAGAATATGTAATTGGATGACTTACAATAGCCACTAAAAAAATTCAAGGACGACTGGAACTACAGAACAAAACCCTTTGTCACAAAAGCAAACCAACCAAGCAAAAAAAAAAAGAAAAGGAAGCCATTTCATTACGAAGCTTCATATGTATTTGAAATCTCTGAACATTATTCACTCATTCATTGAGACAGGCTCTCACTATATAGACCAGGCTGGCCTCAAACTTGGAGCGATCCTCCTGTCTCATCCCAGAGTGCTAAGACAATAGGCATGCAACACCAAAACATTATTACAGGACAAACACAACTGTTGCTCAGAGACGCTATGTTCAGGGGTCCAGCACGGTAATTCACACCTGCAGTTCAATGGTCTGCTGCAAGTACATCAGTCTGCCTGGGTCTTTCAGCCCGGAGGAACATCCCTGTGGCTCCAGGGTTAGGGGTCATTATAAATCACCACCAAAAAAACCATAAAAATGGGCCACTAATTAACTGCAAATAACACTTGTTCAGAGAAGAGCCAAGCAGGGTGCCTTATTCAAAGGCAGCTGGAGTGTGTGCTTCTACTGACTCCGTTTGCCCTGTTCTGAGACTGGCTGTGAGACTGACAGCACTGAGACTGACTCTGGGCTAACAAGTTACATTTTGCAATCAAGTGCAGATAAATTCAGAGTCCACAGTGAATGAGGACGGTGTGTAATATTCAAAGCCTGTATCAGGTACCTGGGTTTCCTCTAGACAAGTCCTTACAAGAGTAAAATCGCAAGGGGCCAGGGATATAGCTCAGCGGCACAAGAGCCTGCCTGGCAAGTGACAGGTCCTGAGTTCGATTTCGGGCACCAAAAAATAAAAAAAGGAAGAATAGGAGTAAAACCCCAAATGTCAAAAGCCCAGATCTGAGGCCTTCCCTATGTATGTGCTATGTCCTGAACTCTCACCCTGGGATAATCCCGAAGAGCTTAGTGCGCTGCTCTACATTCCCACTAATTAAGCACCAGCTCTGGCTCCTGGATTCATTGAGCTCTCAATGTGAATCAGACAGACACACCACGTCCAGGTTTTCCTCACTTGCTCATTCATGTGCTACACACAAGCCAGGAATCGTCAAGATGACCAATACATTGAACAGGCTCTCTGCCTGGGGAGCTGAGGAGCCAGCAGTTTCACTTACTGAAATCGATGAGCATCTTGCCGTAGCCCTGTCTCATGTACTGCGGCATGGTAAGGATGCAGGAGACGTTGTAGTTGAGGAATGAATTCTTCTCCTAAAAACAACAGCAAATGGGTCAGCAGGTCATGAGGGCTTGGGCCAAAGGTCTTAGCACACAGACACATAGTAAGGCTTCCTGAAAAAACTCTCATTAATCAGTCCTGGGGAGGGGCTCTCCGACTCCTGGATGGTCACCACAACCTTTGTGATGGCCAAAGCCTTGAATCCCAGGGTTTCTCCAGTCCCAAGACTTCAGTCTCACCCTAAGAAGCCAGCTCTGGCTTCCTGACAGCCACAGAGCAAATCAAGACTGACTCTGGAGTCAGTCCACAGCAGCCCTCTTTAAAAGCAGATTTTCGAAGGAGATGCTACCAGAAGAGAGGGGAAGCAAACAAAATATAAGTCCTTAGTTCTGGAAGGGGATCAGAAATTGACCAAATCACATTTTCTATGATTCTGCGTATATGAAATGTCTAGAAGAGGCAAAGTTACAGAGAGGCTGGGAGGGGTAAGCGGAAAAGGCCTCACTGTGGCTGTGCACAGCATCTTGAGATGATGAAAGCTGGGACAGCAGCACAGCGGTCACAGAGCTCGGCCATTACACTAAAACCTGCTGAGCTGCCTTTGCTGGGAGCCAGTAAGTTGTATGGTGTATGAACTTTGTTTCAATTCCATTATGCTAAACGTCATGAGACAAATCCGGCACAGAGGCATCGATGCTCAAGGAGCTGTGCAAAAAGTCTAGCTAAAGAACTAGGGGCTGGGTATTCCCGATTTCGAGCTAATGACATAGATGGCAAAGCTGCGAGAGCTGGCTTGACTACAAGATGCAGGCTTGAGGGTTAGTAGGGAGAGCTGAGCCAGTAATCAGCAGGCAGATCCAGCCCACAAGTCCAGCAATGAGTACACCAGAAGCTTTTAGTAAAGAGCCGAACATTTTCATTAAGCTATCTTTGAAACACGTCTTTCCCTTTCTTCTTAAGGGAAGGGCTGATTGTTACCCAGGGCACTGCCTCTTCCATCAGGGATCTGAGCCCCCAAATGCACCCATCACCCTCCTCCAGCTGTGAACTTCATCTCCAGAACCCACTGACCTTGGAAAAATATCCAATCAGGTGACAGCCAGTGTTGTCTGCTTCTGTCATAACGTAGAATAGGAAGGGTTCGACGTCGTAATATAACGTCTTGTGGTCCAGAAAAAGTTTGGCCAACAGGCACAGGTTTTGGCAGTAGATCTAGAAGCAGAGAAAGACTTTGTGGGCAGGGGCAGTGGTTTCCAAACCTATCAGGCAAAAGCCTAAAAATGATGGTCACACGATTAATACCCCTGAGAGGGAACTGTTCTATTACCAAAACACACGACCCATCTTTTACAAGGTGGATAAAGACAAAACACACTCCTTGGGAAATCTGCGTGTGTTCAACACCACCGCTTCCCTTTTCTAGGTTGCCACATCTTACCTTGTTTTTCTTGCCATCTACTTCAAACACCGAGATGGAGCCTTTGCGATATATCTCATCTCCAGGCGGATGTTTCCAAACACACTTGGCCTGAAAAAGAATTTACATCAGGGAACCCCAGCCCACTTAGGGGAAAGGCACCTCAGAGGGAAAAAGAACCACAGGTCAGATTTAGTTAACTTGAGGACATGCAGCAAAACGGGTTTCTTTTTCCAGTAAAACAAATAAAGCCTTGCAATATACTCTAAGACATTTTTACAGCAGTTTGGATCAAGTTGTCTGGATTAGGATCTGGCACTGTCTCAGCACAAGAGATTAAGATCACCCACTCTGTAAAAGCCAGATAGATAAGAACAACTTGGCGTATTATAAAAAGCCTCACATTAACAGGAAATTCTTAAGCAGCTTATTTCTAGCAGCTTAGAGTTGCTAAGTAGTGTACTTTACTCTCACCTTTACCAGGCTGTTTTTCAGGTTAGAAAAGGAACCCACAGTGATAAAAACCATTAACCACTATCTGTCCTGGTGCCATGCAAATGCAGACTGTTGCAGACTGTTACAGCTAAGGCTATAAGGCAAAGTCCTGTGGCTTCTAAGGCACAGTGGCCTGACACAGTAGAAGGATGCTGGGGGGTAGATGGCCACAAAGGAGCACACGGCATTCCCTTTTCCTCACTGAAGTGCATAGGTATACTATATATATATATAATCTGTAATCCTAAGATTTGGGAGGCTGAGGCAGGTGGATCACCAGGTTGAAGGCCAGCCTGGGCTACATAGTAACACCCTGTCTTAAAACAAAAAAATAAAAGAGGAGTCTTTACCCCTTGCCTGCTGTGTCCTTTACCTGACTTCGTAGTAGAAATTCTCTTAAGACAAAGCTTTTTATTCCACAACCAGGGAAAGAAAAATGGCTGAAAACTGAAAAATAATCTAGCAAGTAACTTATCATTGAGAAAGTCAGATTCAAGGCTCACTTCTATCTCAACAGGAAGAAGTATATCCAAAAACTGGAAAGGAGTGAACAACTGAGGTCCCTGAGGACATGTTCTGCTCATGGCACAATCTGTCACAGACGGTTCCCTTGTATATGAACTCTCAGCACCCAAAAGGTGAGCCATGCTGTCCCTGCCCTGCCCGACAAGGCCCTGTACTTCCGATGCGTCTGGAGGGAAAGCCCTTGGACAGAGGTAATTCATATTCTGGAGAAAGAAAGGAAAAAAAGCAGCATGGTCCTTGTGACAGGCCGTGGTTGGGTGTGTTCTGGTTGTCACATGTCACGTCAGGCTGCACATTCGATCCTGAAAAGCAGACATCCATTCCCTGCACCTTCAGCCCATTTCTGTAACACAGAGCTGCTCAGAAGGGCGGCCTGTCTGGGGACAAACCCTGAGATCCCACAACATGGCCACCATGGTCCAGGCAGAGGGCCCCAAACCAACTTACCATGTGCCGGCGGAGGATCGTCTGGCTCTTCATGTATTTTAAACAGAATTCACACATGTAGAGACGTCCCAGCCGTGCGTACTCCTCAGGATAGGGAGAATGGTACCAAGTATCAAGCTCATAGCGGCCAAAGGCGATTGTCTTAATCATGTTGCTCCCCTCTGTAATTTGACCTTGCAGCCTTAACTTCTCCTATTGCCAAGAGAAAGCAAAAGTCAAAGGAAATTTAAGATTTACTGTCTTAGCTGGGCACCATAGTGCACGCCTATAATCCCAGCACTCAGAAGGCTGAGGTAGAAAGATCAATGCAAATTCGAGGTCAGCCTGGGCTACAAAGTGAGCTCAAGGCCAGTCTGAACTGCATAGGGAGACCCTGTCTCAAAAAGATTAAAAAAAAAACAAAAAAGATTTACTGTCTTAAAAAAAAAAGGTAACCTATAGTAAGCTTGTGTGCTGGTCACCATGCTGAGATGAAAATAAGGTGATGAAAAGGCTTGGGACAGATTTCGCTTCTACCCGCGAGAACTCGTGCTTGGGGCTGCGTGCGTAGGGGAAGTCTGGCAGGGTTGTAGGAGCCACCACCAGCCCAGAAACCAGGGCTCAAGGGGCACTTCCCTACCACATGCTGGGCCCCATCCTAAAGGAGTCCAGAAGACACATTTCTCCCTGCCCTGGTATCAGCCTTAAACCAAACTGCATCATAAAGAACATACCGAATACAACCACTCTAAAACCAAACAGGTAAGATTATTCAAAATGTCTTATGGGGCATCGTGGTGCAGTGCCTGTGATCCCAGCACTGAGGAGGCTGAGGCAAGAGGATCACCTCAAGTTCGAGGCCAGCCTGGGCTATATAGTGAGTTCAAGACCAGCCTGAACTGCATATCAAGACCTGGTCTCCAAAAAAAAAGAAAAAGAATACCTTACTTGCCTGCAGAAATGTTTCATACAGTTGTATGAATCTCAGTAACACAAACCCACAATACCCACTTCTAAAATTAAATAGTAGCCGTTTAAAAAGTAGTTTTGAAGCCCAGCGTGGTGGCACACACCTGTAGTCCCAGCACTCAGGAGGCTGAGGCAGCAGGATCTTTGCAAGCTCAAGACCAGCGTGGGCTACAAAAGTGAACTGAAGGCCAGCCTGAACTGCATAGCGAGACCAAGACTCAAAAAAAAAAAAAAACCCAACCAACCAAAAAACAACCCCCCCGCCCCACAGTTTTGCAGTACGGGTAACAATTTATTCTGAAGTCTAAGAAGGAAGACAACTTTTCTGGGTCTCCAGCTTCTTTTGTGGCAGTGAGCTGTCGACGGAAGTCTGGGCACTGTTTTCTAGAACGGGAGAAAACCAGCAGCGGCAGTAAGCAACCTGTGTTGGGTGGGGGCAGCCAAGGGGCCCTTCTGCCAGTTTCCAACCAATCTGGTACTGGAAAGGATTCTAAGCAGGTAGGGAGGGGATTAGCAGGGCTGGAGATAGGATTCACTTACAAACTAAATTTCCCTCAACACATTTTAATCTGTTACATCAAAGGTAAGGCAATCAAAATTCTCTTGATCCAAATTTATTAAAAATTCTATCCAGAGAATCAAACATGAGTATGAGCTGAATATAAATGAAAAGGAAAGACATAATAAACTTGTCCTTATCAGTTTGTTTTTTTTTTAAAGACAGAGTCTATGCAGTTCAGGCTGGCCTTTAACATATTATGCAGCCCAGGATGGTCTCAACCTCATGGTGATCCTCCTGCCTCAGCCTCTGCAGTGCCAGAAACACAGGTAAAACCACCATGCCTGGCTTCATCGTTGTCAGTTTAATTCACAAAAGCAACTGTAGTTCCAGCACTGGAGCGGCTGAGGCAGGAAGGCTGCTAAGCCCAAGAGTTCAAAGCCAAACTGTACAACATAAGCCCTCCATATGGCTCTGGAAAGTCGTCTCAAAAAACAATAAAAAACAAACTGACAACAGCCTTTCTCATTCTGCCTTCACTATTACCTTCCAGGCTACCACAGAAGGCTGCATCACTGATGCTCAGAACTGTTTTAGTGCACTAAAAGGCCGATGAGGAAACCCTGCAACAGGGAGGTCCTGCTGTTTTTTTAAGCAAAGGAGGACACCTGCCTGTTCCTAGGGCCTAAGAATTGCAAATTAGCCATGGAGACAAAGGACGCCCCAGGAAAAACCCCAAAGAATATGGAGGGGGAGATAATGTGATTTGTTTCAGACAGGAAAGAGAAGGACAGTCTCAAAAGATCCGGGCAGCAAGGGATATTTACTTCCCACCTAAATGGTTACTAGCTGTTTTCCTTGGTCATTCAAAATGCCTTTGTTATGGTTGATACATTGTGTCAACCTGGGGAGTCTAGAGGTTTAGCTGAGTGATTCAGCAGGAAGCCAGGGTGCTTACTTTGTACATATCTGGAGCCTGTGGAAGAGGAGGGCATGGAGGTTGTGTGAGAGCTACACCCCCCTGGGTGTGGGTAGGCTGTTTACAAGGTAAGGGAGAAAAGGAGGCTGCTTGCAGCTGTTCCTCTTTTGCTGGTTGTTTTGCTGTGCTCTGCTGCCCTGAACCGTTTTCCCTCTGCCATGTGCCACTCTGCTTCAGAATCAGCCTATGGACTGAAACCTCCACAAACTGTAAGCTAAATAAACCTTTCCTTCCTTCATTTTGTGTGTTGGGTATTTTGTCTCAGCAACGAGAAAAAAAGTAACCAAGACAGCCTTCCACGAGGGGCCTCAGCCTGGACGTTTTTTAATGCTCACCAAATCCTCTGAAGCCCGGGCTTGTGCTCGGCGGAAGAGATCCAAGTCATACTCGCTTGTCAGGTTTTCCAGGAGAGGCTCCCGAGTATTCCCGTAGGTCTGCCTGTGTTCCTGGGAAAGTAACAGAGTGTGACAGCGCTGCCTGGAGCCACACAGTCCTTTTTTTCTTTTGGTACCAGAAGCTGAACTCAGGACATTGCACTTGCCAGGCAGGCACTGTGCCACTGAGCACACAGCTCTTTTGTCTCAATGGATGCCTATCACAAGCGAGCGTAAGCCACAGCAACTATTTAGTAGCCTGACACTGCAGGACACCTGCTACCAACGCCAGAGGCCCCTACAGCTCCGGAAGGGGACATCTTCTAAGTACATATCTGCACCACCAGAATCTAGGCCTCCATTTACCCACAAGAATATACTGCAGGACATCGAAAAACATGAACTACAGCCAGCCCAGAAGCACAACAAATCCTGAGTCCTGAGATCTGGAGATGCTCTCTGATCATTCTCCAAAGCTCTGGGTTTAAAGATGTTAGACCAGAAGGAAAGTCCGAAAGTGGGAGAGGTAGCTGGACTGAGCAGTGCTTTGTAAACTCTTTCACGTGACTCCCTGTCCACTGAGGCGTGAGGCCGCCTGATAAAAAGGTGAGGCCGCCTGATAAAAAGAAGAAAGTTCCGAAGCCAGTTTCTGGGCTGAGGCTATAGTCACTAGAAGAGCACCTACCCAGTATGCATGTGGCCCTGGAGGCCTTTAACAGCACTGCCAAAAACAAAACTAAACCAAGAATCACAAAGGCAAAGCTCCGAAGTCAAAACTACCCTAACTCAGGGAGACCCGCAGAAAGGAGGCAGAGCAAACAAGCAAACAAACAACTGGGATTTGAGAGGTTAGTTCTGTTTAGTTTTCTGTATTTTTTCAATAAAAACTGTTTTAAACACAATCAACCACGAGCCAGGCATGGCGGTGCGGGCCTGTAAGCCCAGTACTCTTTTTTGTAATGGAGGCTGAGGCAGAAGAATCCTTGCAAGTTCGAGACCAGCCTGGGCTACAAAGTGAGCTCAAGGCCAGCCTGAATTGCACTGTGAGACCTTGTTGCAAAAAAAAAAAAAAAAATGCGGGCAAGAAGGCATACAAAAACTTTTTAAAAAAATTTTTAAATTGCCCCGTGTGGTGGTGCTTGCCGTGCTCACCTATAATACCTGCCCTGAGGGAGGAGGACCTTTGCGAGTTTGAGGCCAGCCTAAACTACAATGTGAGGTCAAGGCTTGCCTTGAGACCCTGTCTCAAGAGAAAAACAAACACAGTGAGTTCAAGGTCAGCCTGAACTACACAGTGAGACTCTCTCAAAAACTATAAACAAAAAAAAAGTAAAAATATAACAGCCGGGCATGGTGGCACATTCCTGTAATCCTAGCACTCTGGTGGCTGAGGCAGGAGGATCGTTCCAAGTTTGAGACCAGCCTGGACTACAAAATGAGCTCAAGGCCAGCCTGAACTGCATAGAGACACCCTGTCTCAAAAAGACAAAAATACATACATACATACATAATAAAACATACCAGAACTCCAACCCAAGTCCACCAGAAAAATATGCTATACTATTTTTAAAATGTCTTATTAAGCAAGACTAAAAAAGAGGAAAGTCATAGAGAATTAGAAGCATAAAAATAATGTAGTTGTAACTAACTTTCAGATCTTACCAAGGCCATCACTCCAAGTATCCACTCCCTGAAGAAAAGTAAACAAGGGAACTTCTCTCTTTTAATTCTGACTCTAGCCCTTCCCTCTGGGCTCGGGCAGCACCTCCTCCCACCCCCCCCCCCCCCCCCCCAGGGGAACCAGAGTTAGGTGGAGCCCAGAGCTCAGCCCTGGAAGAACGAGATTCCACACATACATTACCATCTGAAGAAGCCTTTCACCTGGACCTTTAACCCTGTTAGAACCGCTTCCTATTAATCTGGTTCCATATCCTGTAGATCTTTTTCAAATTTGGACTCTGTCACCTACCTAACACTTAGGTTTTAAGTATTACTCATTTCTTCTAGATTCATGAGGGTTAAAAAAAATCTTTTTGTTTTGGTTTGGTTTTTGAGACAGGGTCTTACTATATAGTTAAGGCTGGCCTTGAACTCACTCGTAGCCCAGGTTTAACTCAGCCATCCTGCCTCAGCTCCTAAGTATGGGGATTATAGGTCACCAAGCCTGGCAAAAACATCTTTTAAAAGAAAATCCTGGGCTGGAGATAGAGCTCAGTGGAGTAAGCTCCTGCCTGGCAAGCCTCAAGGTCCTGAGTTCAATGCCTGGTATGGCGCAAAAAAAAAAAAAAAAAGCAAGCTTAAAAGAAAATCCTGTCCAGCATCTGTGTAAGAAAAGCTGGTCTAGCCCAGTGTGGTGCACATGACTACAATCCCAGCACTTGGGAAGCTGGGGTAAGAGGACTGTTGTGAGTTTGAAACCAGCCTGGGCTAGAAAGTGAGCTCAAGGCCAGCCTGAATTGCATAGGGAGACCCTGTCTCAAAAAGACAAAAAGAGGGCTGGGGATATAGCTCTGTGGAATAAGCGCTTGCCTAGCAAGCGCAGGGTCCTGAGTTCGATCCCCAGTACCGCCAAAAAAAAAAAAAAAAAAGACAAAAAGAATTAAAAGAACACTGGGGAACACAGTCAGTGCAAAGGCACAAGCCTCAATCTCCGTATTTCAACTGTATTTAATTTTTCTAAACCTCCTGTGTGCACCCTCCCAACAGCCCAGTTTGGAGACCAGCACCACTTGGCATCTGAGCTTCTCACTTCTCAGCCGCCTGGAGAAAGGAGCAAACTGCAAATCTGAAAGATGCTCAGAGCCCAGAGAAACAAATGCGAAGGTGGAAGCTGGTGCTAACCAGGTCCTAACTGTTCTCACCATATACTTCTCTTTCTGTTCTTTGCTCAGTCCGGAATTTCTTTTCTTCCTAAGCTCTGCCACCTTTTCTTTGTATCGCAGCTGTCGCTCTGTTGGTGCCTAAAAGGAAAAAGAAAACGCTGAGAAAGCTACATAGAAAATTCATTATGAAGTCACGCTTCAAAAGTATCAGAATTAAGGGGCTGGGGATATAGCTCAGTGGAATAAGTGCTTGCCTGGCAAGCACAAGGTCCTCAGTTCGAGCCCTAGTACTGCAAAAGAAAAAAAAAAAAAAAGTATCAGAATTAAAGATGAAACAATTTGGAAGGGTTTTTTGAGACAAGGTCTCACTGCGTAGCACAGGCTGGCCTCGAACTCACAGCATTGCTCTTGCCTCAGCCTCCCGAGTATGAGCAATACAGGCATGTGCCTCCACGCCTGACAAAAATGGTTTAAAGGGAAAAAAAAAAGCCAGAACATCACAATCACATCATGACTAGTATGGGCATTTTAAAATTCCAAATTAGGTTCACCAAGCACCCAGATCATACCCTTACTGCTAGTTAAATTCGGGTTCAGGAATAACAGTTTTTGTTTTGTTTTTTTGTTTTTGTTATTTGAGACAGGGTTACGCTATGTAGTATAAGCTGGCCTTGAACTCACTATACAGCCCAGGCTGGCCTTCAATTCTCAATGATCCTTCTACCTCAGCCTTCTGCCTCAGTGCTGGGACAATCGGTGTGCATCACCACACTGGAGTGAGGAGTAACAGTTTTTTAATAATAATACATATTAAGAATAGTAGCCTCAGCCAGGTGTGGTGGCACACACCTGTTATCCCAGCACTTAGGGAGGCTGAGGCAGGAGGATTGCCCAGAGTTCAAGGTCAGCCTGCACTACATGGCAAGACCTCATCTCAACTCCCCCCAAAATAACCTCCACCAAAGAACTAAGAATAACATGATTTCAATGCAGTAAACATTTATTGAATGCTGTTTCTTAAGTAATGTGTACTATTTAACAGCAATACAAAAATAATTAAAAACGGAAAAATTGAGAACAGAACCTAAAATAGACAAAGAAAGGATGTAGGCACACTTACGGAGTACTTCTTATCTGTCACCTACTGGGTATAGTACTTACATACACATAATGTAGCTGATAATCTAGCCAGGCAGGCATTGTTTTGTTTTGTTTGAGACAGGGTCTCACTATGTAATTCAGGCTATCCTTGAACTCACCACCCAGGCTGGCCTCAAACTCCAAGTGATCCTCCTGCCTCAGCCTACCAAGTGCTGGCATTACAGGTGTGGACTACCACACCCAGCAGAAAGGTACTTTTCATTCCTCTTTTTTTCCCCTTTGCTATACTAGGGATTTGAACCTAGGGCCTTTGTAGCACTAAACTACATGCCCAGCTCTTTATTTTTTGAAACACAGTCTTGCTAAATTGCCCAAATGCAATCCTCCTGCCTCAGCTTCCCAGAGTGCTGGGAAGATACCCACCCCACCACCACCACATACTTTTTTATTAATAAAAAAATAAAGTTTAGAAAGGCAAGCTGACCTGTCTAGGACAAGTAAGAAAATCAGTGTTCTGATCCAGATGTTTGTCCTCAAAGCCAAACTTCTCACTTCATCCTGTTTCCTCTTCCATCTATCTGCCTAACACACACTTCGGTGATACGCTACATATAACAAAAGCTGACATCAAGAACGAGGTAGAGAGTCACTAACAGCAGCAGAAAACTGGGGAAGAAGTCCCATTTCAGCTAAGAGCTGCACAAGGCCTGCCTTGAACGATAAATACGACCTCTTCTGCTTGGTACCTGGGCAGAGTTCTAGACAGGGAAAGAGCTGAGCCATTTTGGAAGGGAGAGAGAATCAAGTAAAATCAACATGGCCTGAATATTCAGAGAGGCAGGAAGACAGTCGGGGCCGGGCTGCCGGGATCTCACCGGGAGAGAGAAGCAGTGTGGTCAGCAAGTGTGACACGCCAAAGAGAAGTCACCGGTGGCCTCGGACGTGCACCAGCAAAGGAACAGGGTCTGAGAGCCAACTGAAACGGTCAGTGCGAGAACGCAAGATGCGGAAATGGAACAGCAAGAGCCGACTTTCAAATCATCAGACCGTCCCGCGTTCCTGTTATGACTGTGAAGAGCCTGATTCTGCCCTTTGTGAAGTAGGGTGTTTGCTTTATGAAAACTACCTGGAAAACAAACATCATCTTCCTGAGTTTCTGCCTGGAAGAGCAATTATCTGGATGCACCCTGGGAAGCAAGAGGCCCAGATAGGCCTCCAAAGCTGTTATGGGTGAAAGAGACCCACGACATAGATCTCCACCTGTGGGCGGCCAGAGCTGTCACAAGGCCCGTACCTGGTGCCTGGTTGCATGCCTGTTGTTGTCATCTTGCCTGTGGGACAGCATCCTTTCTTCTATCTGCTTATCCCGGCTCTGTGCTCTCACCTGCAACCATCAACAGCGTCAATAAATCCACCCGCTCCTAGGACTGCGTTTACTTATAGCATAAGAACACAGTAACCATCCCTTGAAGTCACGTTGTTCTCTGAAAGTGAAAGTGCACTCATCATATTCTCCAAGAAAGAGTTAAGCAAGCTTCACACTGTGCTTTCTCAGCCATTAACTGAGGATCAGAGAAGCAAAAGGGTCACAGCTCAACAGTAGCAAAGCTCAGATTTTAATGAAGTCTGATGGCCCTGAGCCTGGATTCTTTCCACTTAAAATGGATAAGAAACTGAAAAAGTGCCAGAAAAGAGTTAGAAAGTACCAAGCAACAGAGAACCCAGGTTCCAGCCAAGTACAAAGTCACATGCCTATAGTCTCAGATACTCAGGAGGTTGAGGCAGGATTGCTTGAGGCCAAGAATTCAAGGAGAGCCTGGGCAACACAGCAAGATGAAGCCAGAGAGACAGAGAAAAAGGCAAGGAGGGAGGAAAAAGGTAAACCGGGCTCCAAATCTACAGGGAAGCACAGGGTGTGGTGGCGCATGCCTGTAATCCCAGCACTCGGGGGCTGAGGCAGGAGGATCCTTGGGAGTTTGAGACCAGCCTGGGCTACAAAGTGAGCCCAAGGCTGACCTGAACTGCATAGTGAGACCCTGCCTCAAAAAGACAAAAAAAAAAAAAAGATATCTCATTGGGGATGGTGGTGCATACCTCTAATCCCAGCACTAGGCAGACTGGAGGCCAGCCTGGACTACATAGTGAGACCCTGTCTCAAAAAGACAAAAAAAAAAAAAAAAATCTACAGTCAAACTGAACTCTGTACCTACATAATCTCAGACAAACTCCATCAGCTCTCAACAGTGTTAATTTCATCATCAGGAACTGAGATCTCACATCCAATTGCCTCTTCAGTCTCACTACTGAACTAGCAGTGTCAAAACAGAGTGACAAATATTCCCCACCAATCTGATCCACCCAAATCTCCCTGTTAACAGTAAGCGACAAAGCACCATCTCAAAAGCTGAGCAGGTCAAACAGCTCGAATTAAGCTTGGTTCTCCATGGGCCCGGACTGCCACCTCCTGCCAGCTCAGGAGGCTGCTTGTCTGCAGCACTCGGCCCCGACAGCCCATACTCCACTCTCCAGCAGATTAGGATTTCAACAGAATGTGAAACTGTATCCCTCTCTGCTCAGTCCCCCAAATGCTTCCTGCTGCCACCAGAATAAAAATACACTCCTTGTACCAGTGCCCGAAATGCCTGGGTCCTGCTTCCTATCTCCACCAAACTCCAGGCACACAGCCAACTTTCTATCCCCCCAACTCAACAGCGTATCCGCACCTCATGGCCTCTTACTTCTACTCTGCTTCCACGGCGTCTCTTTGCCACCATCCACATCCCAGATCAAATGCCAACGTTTCAGAAACCCTTCCTTAACCACCCACGGCACAAGCGTGTGCGATATCCCCAGGACCTAAGGTCCCTGCCTTTAGTCTGTTCCTCACAGTATTCACCACTGTGTGAAATTCTCAGCCACTCCCTCATCTGCAGTGTCGCTGCCTCCCCCTCAGAGCAGGAGCTCCCTGAACGCAGGCTTTTACCTTCTTCACTGAATTCTCGCATCTGTAACTGTGTTGAAACATAGTCACAAAATAGATGCCCGAGAGAAACCCAAAATATAAACAAAGAGCAAAGTAAAAGATGGGTAACAGGAAGTAGGGAGGTGGACCTTTGTCAAAGGGGAGCCAGGGATATGGCTCAGCGGCAGAGCCTGCATAGCAAGCACAAGATCCGGAGTTCGATTCCCGGTACCCAAAATAAGAGGAAGGGAACAGGGAGAGACGGGTGAAAAAAAGAATCGAGATGTGTTCTGTCCACGCACCCACTCTACACAAGGATCAGGAACATTCTTTACTGCAGTCATGGACTAATAAAAAAGTAGAGGATCGAATACAAATGCTACTATCACTGGTTGAAAGGTTTGCTGGGGTTCTCAAAAGTGGTTATACGCAGAGAGTTTTAAAACTCTATAAAGCTTTTGCTGGGCAGGAGATGTAGCGAGAGTGCTTGCCTCGCATATGTGAAGCCCAAGATTTGATTCCCAGCACTGCAAAAAAAAAAAAAAAACCGTCGGGTATGGTGGTGCATGCCTGTAATCCCAGCACTCAGGAGGCTGAGGCAGGAGGATCCTTGTGAGCTCCAGACCACCCTGGGCTACAAAGTGAGCTCAAGGCCAGGCTGAACTGCATAGTGAGACCTTTTCTCAAAAAGACCAAAACAAAACAAAAAACAAAACTACAAAAGAAAAACTAAAACTATAAAATGGAGAAACTGCCTCATCTTTCCACTTGGAATCCTTGGTGGAACATAAGACATGGCGTCTTCATAAAATCTTCTGCCTCCAAGTACACAGTCCACAGGTAAAGATGGATTATGCTAAGCCTCATTTGCCTTGTAAAATAGGAAAATTCATGACAGAAGTGTTTTCTTTTCAGTATTTTCTTCCTGAGACTGAAACATTCTTTTTAAAACTGTTTAAGTAACGTGGATACAGTTACAAGCTGACTTCTTTTTGTCTTTTTGAGGCGGGGTCTCTACACAGTCCAGGCCAGCCTTGAGCTCACTATGTAGCCCACGCTGGTCTCAAACTTGTAGTGACCCTCCTGCCTCAGCCTCCTGAGTGCTGGGGTTACAGGTGTGCGCCACCACACCTGGCCCCACCTTTTTTTTTTTAAAATGGGATCTTGCTAAATTGCCCAGGCTGGCCTCAAATTCATGATCTTCTTGCCTCAGAAGAGGACCTATCAGAAGTAAATCACAGGTATTTTCAGAGGAAGACGTACCTAGCACCTGGCCAGCTTCTGAATCATGGTGGCAGTTACTGCCGCTCCTATCTTATTGAAGAGCACAGGAAAACAGGAGGAGCCGGGGCTGGGGATATAGCTCAGTGGAATAAGTGCCTGCCTGGCAAGCGCAGGGTCCTGAGTTTGATCCCCAGTACCGCCAAAAAAAAAAAAAAAAACAGGAGGAGCCTACACTGAGGAGAAAAGGCTGACATCTTACAAGAATTGGAATGGAAGGCCGGGGGTGGTGGCACACACCGGTAATCCCAGCACTCGGGAGGCTGAGGCAAGAGGATCGTTGTGAGTTCGAGACTAGCCTTGGCTACAAAGTGAGCTCAAGGCCAGCCTGAACTGCATAGCAAGACCCTGTCTCAAAAAGACAAAAAAAAAAAAAAAAAGGGGGGGGGTTTGGAAAGTTGGAATGAAGTAAAGTAAGAGCAGCATCTTCAACCTTTAAGTCCATATACGCAGTGCAAGTACTCTTCTGTGCTGAAAGACTAAAGCACATAGATAAGTTTCCACCCTGGGGCCTGCCTATCAGTAAGAAAACAAAGTCTCTGAATCAAGAACTAATGTTAGTTGGGAATCTAGTTCTTCTAAAAAATGATACCTGCTCAGACAAGAACACTGGTTTTGTCGGCAAAATAACAACCAAAAGGCAAGACTGGTTTAACCAAAGTACTCAGGGTAACTTGCCCAAATACTTCCCAAACAATCCATCTAATTAACATCTTAAATTCTTGCTTCCCTGTAATTAGTTCTTTGCTTCCACCCTAGGCAGAGGTAACCCACGTGGGAACACACAAATGGAACCGGAGGCCCTACAGGTAGACATGTTATCTATATCCCAGACATGACTTAGGAGCTACATTTTTCAAGAATTTAACAGAAGAATTAGCCAAGAATAGATGTAACTTAAGAGTAACTGTTACGGTTGATACATTGTGTCAACTTGGGGAGTCTCCAGGTTTAACTGAGTGATTCAGCAGGAAGCCAGGGTGCTTACTTTATATACATCCTGAGCCTGTGGAAGAGTAGAGCATGGAGATTGTGTGAGAGCTACACGCCCCCTGGGTGGGGGCAGGCTGTTTACAAGGTAAAGGAGAGAAAGAGGCTGCTTGTCTGCAATTCCACACATTTGCTGGTTGTTTGATGCCATGAACGTCTGCCCTCTGCCCTGTGCTACTCTGCCTCAGAACCAGCCAAATATGGACTGAAACCTCCACAAACTGTTAGCTAAATAAACCTTTCCTTCCTTCATTTTGAGTGTTGGGTATTTTGTCTCAGCAACGAGAGAAAAGTAACTAAGACAGTAACCCAAAGGGAAAGTCTTCTGCAGAAATGGACAGAAAAAAATAATTATTAAAAAAAATCTAAAAAGCAAAATAATTTCATAGATTTGTACAGAGGGAATCCAACATACAGATACTGAAGTCACACAACAAGCAGGTCCCTAGCAGCCTCTCAATTTGACGTCCTATGGAAAATACCAATGCGCTAGGGTTTAGCATCCCAAATATCCTGTAATCTCCTTGTTCGTTTCTTCCAAAGCACTCTTTTGTCCGTCCAAGCAGTTTTTTAAAGAACACATTTTTTTTTACTATTTCTCCACAGAAATGTAAGAATGAAGGAGGACCTTGTCATCTTGCGCACTGCTATAGCCCCAGCGTGCAGCCAAGCACCGGGCCACCAACAAGCTCTCCCGACGGGACAGCAGCCGTGAGAGAAGGAAGGGCGGTTACCTTGCACTCATCAGCGGAGAGGTTGTGGTACAGCGGACATCCTGAGATGGAGAAATGTCGCTCATGTTTCCCAGTAAGGTGTCCTGTTAAAGAGGGGGGAGAGAGATCATTTCTGCAAAGACTCAAGCCTAGAAAGTGAGGTTTCTCTCTCCAACAAGCCTGTCTGCTTAGTATTCATTCCATTTTCATCAGACTGAACCCACAAAAGGTGTTATTAGGATCACACAAAGTCCTCTGTCTTCATAGGACACATCTGGCAATCTTCAAACAGTATCAGCATATGTTCAACGTGGTTATGG
The DNA here is from genome assembly GCA_004027595.1 of Dinomys branickii. Lineage (NCBI taxonomy): Eukaryota > Metazoa > Chordata > Mammalia > Rodentia > Dinomyidae > Dinomys > Dinomys branickii. Next base: position 163,808 of record PVLD010001986.1, read on the forward strand.
TCTGATAATATAAGTACTACTAACACCAAAATGTCATTATAAGTCGTACATTTATAATAAGGCACAAAATTACAAACAGGAACACTTTCTTTTGGCAGAACTTAATTCTATGTTAAATTAATCATGTGGCCAGGCGCAGTGGCTCATGCCTGTAATCCCAGCACTGGAGAGGCCGAGGCAGAGGGCTGCTGCAAGTTCAAGGCCAGCCTGGCCTACAAAGTGAGCTCATGGCCAGCCTAAACTGCGTAGCAAGACCTGGTCTCAAAAGACAAAAAAATTAAGTTAAAAATTTAAAAATAAATTACTCATGTCACAGTGTAAGTGTACTATTCTCTCTACTTTGTGATGCTATCCAATCTAAATTTAATTCCTTTCAATAAGCACAAAAAACCTGATGAGAAATGGAAAATAAAGCCAAGCACGGTGGTGCATGCCCGTAATCGCGGCACTCGGGAAGAAGAGACAGGAGAGCCATGAGTTCGAGGCCAGTGCACAGTACAGTGAGTTCAAGCCCCATCTGAATTAGAGTAAGACCCTGTCTCCAAAAAAGGAAGAAAAAACGAGCAAAACCCTCTCTCAAAACAAAGAATAAAAAAGAACTAGACATGGAGCTCAATACAGAGCCCCTGGGTTCAAACTGTAGTGCCTAAAATCATACAAAGAAAAACAGCAACAGGGAAATGCTGTTATCTGCACGCACCACTTCAGCCAAGGGTTTCATAAAACGCCAAAGACTGAAGAGGCTGGTGAGACAACACTAGTGGAGTAAAAAAGACAAATCAGGCCAGTTATACAGCTACAAAAACCTTCATCCTTTCATGGAAAAAAGACATTTAATTTCAGGTAAAAGATAATACCGGGATTGCCAGGCGTGGTGGCGCACGCCTGTAATCCCAGCACTCAGGAGGCTGAGGCAGAAGGAGTGTGAGTTCGAGACCAGCCTGGGCTACAAAGTGAGCTCAAGGCTAGCCCGAACCGCATAGCAAGACCCTGTATCAAAAAGACAAAGCAAAGGGCTGGGGATATAGCTCAGTGGCATAAACGCTTGCCTGGCAAGTGCAAGGTCCTGCATTAGATCCCTGGTACTGGAAAAAAAAAAAAAGATACACTGGGATTTTTAAAATTATGCAGCCCCTGGGAGTAAGAGCACGCCGGTTATTCCAAAACTCGGGGAAGCTGAGGCGAGAGGATTGAATGTTTGGGCTCACCGTGGGCAACTTACTGATTTGGGAGACCCCGTCTCAAAAACTAAAAAGGGCTGGGGTAGCTCAGTACAAAGTCCCTGGGTTCAATTCCCAGAGCCATCCATTTTTTTTTTTTTTTAGGTACATGGGAACTGAACTCAGGACCTTGCACTTGCCAGGCAGGCGCTTATGCCACTGAGCTATATGCCCGGCCCGCCATCCAATTTTTAAAAAATGATATAATATGATTTACAGAGTAAGCTTTAAAGAGCAAAAACAGTCCAAGAATTGGGGGAGAGGGAAATGATGACATTCAGACTTCCAGATCTCTGGGAATATCATTAAATGTAGAATTTTAGAATGCTATAATCTTACAGTCATGCACCATTTAACAATGTTTCAGTCAACAACAGATGACGTATGTGACAACGGCTCCATAATATTACAACAGACTGTAAGCTCCCTAACAACTGCTGACATCTCAGCTGTTCCATCACCGCACTGAGGTGATGCTCATGTTTTCTTTGACACTGGTGGAAGCAAAGCCCTTCAGTGACCAGACACTGTAAAATGCAGCATGCAGCTACACAAGCTTGTTTAGACACAGATGTGCTCTCGCTTTATTGTGCTTTGCAGATATTGCGTTTTTTTACAAATTGAAGGTCTGTGGTAACTGTCGAACAAGTCTACTGACACCTTTTTTCTAATAGCTCAAGTGATTCTTAACATCTTTTAACAAAAAAGTTTTTTTTCTTGTCTTTTTGAGACAGGGTCTTGATATGCAGATCAAGCTGGCCTTGAGCTCACTTTGTAGCCCAGGCTGCCCTCAAACTTGCAACGCTTCTCCTGCCTCAGCCTCCCAAGTGCTGGAATTATAGGCATGCGCCACCACACCTGGCACCAAAAAAGTATTTTTTTAAATTAAGGTGTGTACTTTTTTCCTTAAGAATTAACCGACTCCAGTGTAGTGTATGTGCGACTTTTACATGCACCAGGACACGAGAATATTCATAGGCCTCATCTCCCAATCTGGGCCTTCCAACTTTAGACAAAGGCTTAAGCCCAACATCTGTGCTTCAGCTCAAACCCTCAAATCATCCTGAGAATCCTTAAAAGATTCAGAAAGGGTTAAAAGTCTTCAGGAAACTGACAGACTTATTTATCCAAGAAGAAATCTTTTATCTTGTTTATACTTACTGAGTACACAAAGCCAGGAAACCTAATACTGAAGTCACAAAAGGCCAAGGGCTCATGTGGACTCCATTAAGTCTCACTGACTCTTGATAAGAAAACTGTTTTTCTCATTTCCACAGCAGCTGTGGCCATGAGACCACCATTCTGCACTAGCTCTGCTCTACTGGCCCTAGTAAGTGGGAACTACACATCATATAATGAGAGATCTGGTTGTCTTTTACTTTGGTGTTGCTAGGAAAAGGAGGAAAATTTTCACTGCAAAAAACTCTCAAATGCTGGGTATGGTAGTGCATGCCTATGATCCAGCATTCAGAAGGCTGAGGCAGGAGAATCTCAAAGAGTTCAGGGCCAGCCTGGACTACGTAATGAGGCTCTGTCTCAAAAAATTAAAAAGAAAAAAAAGAAAATCTCTCAAACTAAATAGTCCATCACAGTTAATTTCCTTGCACTATTTATTATGAATAAAAGCTGAAATGCTTTTATTCAAGTGGACAAATAACTGTTCCTGGTAACACTGAAGAGTCTAAGAAGCTAAACCACAACAGAGAAGCTGGGCAAGGTGGCACACGCCTGTAACCCCAGTACTCGTGAGGTTGAGGCAGGAGGATCTTTGCAAGTTCGAGACCAGCCTAGGCTACAAAGTGAGCTAAAGGCCAGTCTGAACTGCGTAACCAGACACTGTCTCAAAAAGACCAAAAAAAATCACCACAGAACACAGAACATTTCTGGATGCTCCTAATTCCAGAGACAGAGAGAATCACTGAACGCTGAAGGTCACAAAGCAGGGCCACACTGACCTAGAGAATTACAGCCAGGTGTAGGACACTTCATATTGAAATTGTAGCTTTCATGGAAGCGACGTCGCTTGGGGCGATGGGAGAGATCACTGCCCGAGTCCTTCAGGGACACGTCCTTGGCGACGCTCTCATCCAGAGAGACGTTGGGGCTGGAGATGTCTATGTCAGACTCAGAAGAAGGTGCATTTCCAGTTGGAGTCCGTGGTGGTGATTCATCATGATCGGCCGTATTTTTTGTTTCTAAAGCAAAAGTAATTAATAGAATTTGTGACGAGTTCATTTACTTAGAAATTTACTATTCACTAGTTCAGGGACTTTTCGGTTCTCTTTCTATGACTTAATCAGTACCTTTTAGCTACCAATCCATTTTAAGACACTGACACCATCCCTCTTACGTGACTTACATTTCACTTCCATGTCGCTCCTAAATGTCTAACCATATGTAAAAATAAAATTTTAAAAATTACCATCCTGTTTTCCTCCCAGGAAACAGAAGATTAACGGAGTGACTATCTCTCTGTACAGCACTGAATAACAATGGTGTGAAGAGCGCCTTTGACTCCTGAGTTCCTGTACTGACAGCCTAACAATTCAATCTCAAAATTCTACGCTCTAAATCAAGGATTACAGCTGGGCACGGTGGCGTACACCTGTAATCCCAGCACTCAGGAGGCTGAGGTAGGAGGATCCTTGAGTTCCAGACCAGCCTGGGCTACAAAGTGAGCTCAAGGCCAGCCTGAACTGCAGAGCGAGACCCTGTCTCAAAAAACAAAAAAATAAATAAATCAAGGATTGCAAACCCAATGCCTATGGGGCCTGGGCAAGCTCAAACAGCTTACTGTTTGTATAACGGGGACAGCTACTGATCAGCCCATATACTACTGCTGTGGCTAAATGACCAGTTTAAAAACAAGCAATGAAGTTTTCTTCTTTTCACTTCTTTTTTTTTGGTGTTTTTGAGGCAGGGTCTCACTATGCAGTTCAGGCTTGTCTTATTGTAGTCCAGGCTGGCCTCGAACTTGCAACAATACTCCTGCCTCAGCCTCTGAGTGCTGGGAAGTTTTTTTTTTTAGACAGGGTGATCTCACTATGTAGTTCAGGCTGGCCCTGAATGCACAGCTGTTCTCCTGCCTTAGCCTTCCAATCACTGGGATTACAGGTGTGTGTTACCACACTCAGGTTAACTCTGCATTTTATATGCAATCCGTGTATTTCCACAAACTGGCAACAAATTTAAAAATGTTAACCACTGTGCAAGCAATGCACCGTATTAGCAGCCCAGAAGCCCAGTACCTTCTAATCTCTAAGGCTTTGGTTGGTGAATCCTAATCTCATTGGTTAACTGAATGAAGATCATCTCTACTTACGTATCTGTAGGTAGATTGACAAGCATGGCCCTAAATGGGTGAAGCCTTCTTTGTCTACAGTTAAGCAGGTCCCACTCCCTTTTTCCTATTACAAGGCCAATCTCACACATCTCAGAAAAACCCCACAGCCACACTGCCCTCAGCAAGACAAAAGCATCAGGCACACAGCGCTCACCCAGCTGACTATGGCCTGCGCCAGGCATCCCTATGCCCTCCTTAAGGGACCCAGCAGGCCCTCTGTAACGTGTACCACACCCCCAGCTCCGCTCACCTCTATCTGAGAAGTCGACCACCTGCTCGGTTTCGGAGCCAGACGAACGTGTCTGCCGAAGTGGGTACTTCTTCGGAGTCACCGGGTTGGGCTGCTGCTGACTACGGGTCACTCTTCTGGTGGAATATGCAGGCTCCTCAGTGCCAAAGGACTGCAAATTTCTAACAGGGCTGGAGTCTGATCCCAATTTTAAAAGGTTATAAAAGAGAAGAAAATCTGTTTAACTTCTCATCTACGTATGATTTTTTACAATGTTGTTCCTCCCCTTCAGAGTGCACAAAATCCAACAAACCTTTAGAATATCTATTTTATTAAATAACACATACACAACAGAGTTCAGTTCAGGTATACACAATATAGTATTGTATCAACAGTTTAAGATCTGGAATCTAATTGCCAGGCCTGGTGGCACACGCCTGTAATCCCTGCATTCAGGAGGATCATTATGAATCAGAGACCAACCTGTGCTACAAATTGAGCTCAGGGCCAGCCTGAACTGCACAGTGAGACCCTGTCTCAAAAAAGCAAACAAAACAAAACAAAACAAACAAAAACAAAAACAAAAACAAAAAAAACCCCAAACAAACCCAAAAGGAAAGTGTTAGCAGCACATTCCTCAAAGCTTGTGGTGAGGAATAAATGACAAAATACATGTGAAGTACTAACATAACCCTTGCTAAATTGAGTGCCTTATAAATATTAGCTGTGTCTTCTCTTCCTTCCCTTAATCAAACCTAAGCATAAAAAAGATATTCTACTATCAACAGTATAATGACATACAAGTATTTCCTTTCTTTAGGGGCCTCTTTTGTCTCTCAAAATAGAAAATCGTAACAGACACAGAAGAAAAGACAAGAACACAGCTTCTTAAATTCTTTTGCATGGCAAAACCGATTCTGAAGACTTAGCAGTCCTTTACACCTCCTACTTGATGGTGAAGGAAATAAAACCACAATTAAAGCACATTTTAAGCTGGGCGGGGTGGCGCATTTCTGTAATCCCAGCAGTCGGGAGGCTGAGGCAGGAGTAACCTTGTGAGTTTGAGGCTAGCCTGGGCTGTAAGGTGAGTTCAAGACCAGCATGAGAAAAAAAAAAAAAAAAAAAGACAAGCGTAAACTGCATAGTGAGACCCTGTCTCAAAAAGAACCCCCCCAAAATTTTAGACAACAAAATTATGCTATAATAATGCATAAATCGTAAAGACTCTTGAAAGAAAACTAAAACGTTTCACCTTTCAGGTGAGAAGTCAGCACCCAGCCAGCTAGAAGTCTGCACACCTCTGGGGACTCTGTCCACAAGGTAGTCTACATTTTGCTCTAGAGAAAGTGGCCTTACTTAAACTACACTGTGACAGACACTCCCAGGACTTATGGCGTTCTTTGATCACCACTAAGTAAAATGACTACAGAGATCCAGAGCTTATGCATTTCTGACCCATCTCAAATGTAACTTTCAGGTGTGAAGGGCATAGCCAGTTTATACTTTCTAACAACATTATGTACCTATGTTTGTATATATGCTGTTCCTTCTGCCAAGAATAACATTTTCCCATCTCTCAAATTGGAAATTCCTATGAGATCCTGTGAGGCTTCCTGCTGGCAGACCTGCTCAAAGTTGCTGCTGCACATCTGGGCTTCCAGAGCACTCTAAGCAAATCTTTCACAGCCCTTTCACAGTGCATTGCCATTATCAATTCACAGCTGGGTGCGGCGATGTACACCTGTGAACCAGCACCCTGAGAGGCTGGGGAACGAAGATCAAAGATTGCAAATTTGAGCCCAAACTGGGCAACTTAGCCAAACTCTATCTCAAAATAAAAACGGCTGGGAATGTAGATCAGTACAAAAGCCCTGGGTTCAGGCCACAGCAAAAAAACACTCACTCATTATCAATTCATGTATCTTTATCTCACATAAAAATCAAAGCTTCACTAAGGCAGGAATTGGGCCTGGGATATAGCTCAGCAGCATAGGCACTTGCCTGGCAAGCCTACGGTCATGAGTTTGATCCCTGGTACCCAAAAAAATTCCAGTATCTCAGTATAGCACAGTTGCTAAGTTACAGCAGCGATTTACTAACAGGCCACTGTAGTAAAAACTTAAAGGCTGTAAAATATCTATTCTTTCATTAAAAATCTTTCAAAAGTTAGTTAGGAACATCGGCCAGGCATGGTGCCGCACTCCTGTAATCCCAGCACTTGGAAGGCTGAGGCAGGAGGACCACTGTGAGTTCGAGGCCCGCCTGGGCTACAAGGTGAGTTCAAAGCCAGCTTGAGCTGCATAGTGAAACCCTGTCTTTAAAAAAAAAAAAAAAAAAAAAAGGGTTAGGAACAGCTGTTGAGAGAGAATATTCCTGCACACCTGTAATCCCGGCACTCAGCAGAGAATGAGAATGAAGCAGAAAGATCATTTCAAGTTCAAGACCAGCCTGGGCTGCACAGTGAGACCCCAGCTCAAAAAAACAAAAAAAAGAGAGAAAGAAAATATTCCTACTGATGTTTTTCTCTCGTTTTGTAACATGGTAGGTATCGCAGTAACCAAATCAACACTATTCAAGTGCTCAAAGAATGTTATAATTTTTCCCAAGCTGGGCATAGTGGCACACACCTGCAATCCCAGCACTCAGGAGGCTGAGGCAGGAGGACTGCTGAGTTGAAGGCCACCCTGGGCCACATAATGAGTTTAAGACCAGCCTAAATTACAGCACACAATCCTGTCTCAAAAAGAAAAAAAAAATTTTTTTCCCATAACCTCTTATCATTTGTTGATCAGCTTTCTGTATTAACTGTAATCCTTTCATCCACCAGGAATCCCTGAGCAGAACCACGGAGTCAAAGCTACCCACCCAATCTAAGCCCCAAAGGCTAACCGCACTGGAGAACCTTCAAACTGTCTTCCAATTCGTTTTTGGTTTGTTTTGTTTATTTTTTGAGGAACAGTCTCACTATGTAGTTCAGGTTGGTCTTGAACTTATGGCAATTCTCCTGCCTCAGCGCCCCCAGAGGCAGGGATTACAGGTGTGTACCACCACACCTGGCTCATCAAGATTCTTTTCTTTACTACCAAAGCAAATTCTGGGTATTTACATACTGGTATTTGGAAAGAAACAGTTCTACCTATCAAATGTGTATCTAAGTACATTCCAGAATAAAACAGGCTTTACAAGCATTGAGCCTGATGCATTAACAAGTTCAGGAGACTATTTTAAGCCCCTCGAATCTTCCAGCAGAATGGTTTTAATAAAATCACGGGGCCGGGGACAAAGCTCAGCGGCATAAGTGCCTGCCTGGCAAGTGCCAAGGTACTGAGTTTGATTCCTGGTACTAAAAAAAAAAAATTACACATTTTAAAGAAATCCAATCAAATGACTCAAGACACACGTGTGCCCACAGCCCAGGTCCTCTACGGCTCTGACCCGCACACCAGACCAACCGAAGCATTTGTAAAATGGGTTGCTTTTTCATCTCCCTACATTTTACCAGGCTCTGTGAATTGTTTCAACACAAGCGCTGGCTTCTACATCACCGGCACAACAAAAAGAGGAGCCGCTAGTCCACTGGGAGGCTCACTCAGGGAGAAGGCCTTACCCTGGGAACTCTGGCTGAGCCGGGCTGAGGAGCGGGTCACACGGGCAGACCGGCGGGACGTGCCATCACTCTCAGAGCTGTCTGTGTGCTCGAGATCTGTAGAAAAATCGGAATCTTCCGTTCCATCTGAACTACTGCCTGCATTCCTCTGCAATACCAAAGATCCAGACATTAGCACAGAAGCATTGACTGTGGGTTTTCATTAGCATAAAATGAACCACAATGGTGGAAACACCAAGTTCAAAACTAAAGAAGAACACAAGCATTTCCCCTCCCTCCCAGAGCCAGCTTCCCTTTATTTGGGACATTTAAATGGAATAGCCTACACATAGGCATCTTTGCTAAATAAATGAGAAAACAGAAAATGAAGTCTTACTGTATTATTACTAATTATGAACCAACTCCATTTGGCCATCAGTTATATAAATTGGAAATGAAAGTACCCAACTCAAAATGGTCTGGCTGACATAAGCGTGCAGAGAAAAAGTCCAAGGTAGTGTGAAAAATGTTGGCACTAGGCCTCATTTAAAATGTTAGGCAAAAAGTTTTCCACCAACAGGGATCACATTAAAAAAATAATAATACATTAAGCTGGGGTATCGCTCAGTATTAGATTCCCAACATCACACACACGCACGCACGCACACACGAAACTCCTAAAAATCATACACTATTTCAAAATCCAAAACCAAGCCAGGTATGGTAGTGCACAACTGTCATTCTAGCACTCAGGAGGCTGAAGCAGGAAGATTGCTATGTGTTTGAGGCTAGCCTGGGCTATGTAGCAAGTTTAAGACCAGCCTGGAATACATAGTGAGATTTTGGTCTAAAAGAAGAAAAAGTAAAAACTAATAATAATAAAAAATTACATTATATATCTTAAACCAAAACAATGGCCTGTAACTTTTCTGCAAAAGCACTTAAGCAGAAAAAGATAATGCTTCTCATCCCAGGGATCCCTGACATTTCTCCATATGAGTGCCAGAAGTGCTGAAAAAGATAACTTGAACTGGAGACTCACAGGTAGTCAAAAACAGGTTTTCACAAATTCAGATTTCAGTTAATTGTTACTTGCTAATTATTACAATGAACTGCCATAAAGCCATAAAGACTATTTGGTCAATTCAGCATGAGTAGCTAGGCATGGTGATGCACACCTGTAATCCCAGCACTTGGGAGGCTGAGGCAGGAGGATCGTTGCAGTTCCACACCAGCCTCGGCTACGAAATGAGCTCAAGGGGGGCTGGGGATATAGCTCAGGGGAATAAGCACCTCCCTGGGAAGCACAGGGTCCTGAGTTCGATCCCAGTACGGGGAGGGGGGGACGGACACAGATGGACAAAAAAACCACAATATGCAAAGTGAGCTCAAGGCCAACCTAAATTGCTTAGTGAGACCCTGTCTCAAAAAGGCAAAAACAAAAATATTTCTGCAGCAAAACAGTCATATGAAATAAGACACATATGTATTAACTGTAAGTGGGCTCAGGATAGTTTGAGACAGGTCTGGCACCAAACAAGTTACTAAAAAACCGAGATTTTTCGAAAATATATTTGAAAATTGCAGAAAGAAGAATGTGGACTAAGGCACTGATACTATTTCTGCATTTTTTTAACATAAACGCCACTTACCAACACAGATCACTTTAGAAGACATTACAAGTGTGAATATTTAACTTGGAGAGCTTCTGTAAATAGAAAGACTTCCGCAGAAGTGACCAGAACACCACCAGCTTTGCAGATATTTCATGAGTAATCTTCCAAACATGGGCAGAGACCCCAGAAAGAATCACTGCAAGTAGCTGGGATGAAAGGGGCTCTTAAAGCCACTTCGTCCAATTACCCATTTGTATCAATCACTGACCTCTGACCCTGACCTACACATACATTGAATTACAACTGTTCTACAGCTCTCACTATCCCACTGCCTGAGGAGCGGCTTGGGGCATCCCACACTTCCCTTTGCTCAAATGCGGGATAAAAAACATGGTGTTCGTGTGGGACTCTTCAATCCTAAGATGTGTTTAAGTTTACCAAGTGCATTTTCTAGGCACTGCCAAACAAAGCAAATGATGTAGAACGGTTTAGGCACAACAGCCCAGGATGGAATCCCTCGGGAGTGGGCATTACATCCCCACCACCCACTCCTCTGCTTTGTTGTGTCCCTACCTGGAAAGAAAGGCGGCACCCCAAAATTCTGCCTCTACGCCTATCAGAATCCCCACTCGGAAGGGCGGGGACTCGGGCCATCCAATCAGGGACCTACTTAACCGCGCACTCACGGGACAGACCGCCAAGCCTGGCCAATCAAAACAAGAGGGATCGTTCCCCACAACCAATCATAGAGTGCCGGGGCCGGGCCTAGGCACCGCCCCCGCACGCGGGGAGGTGACCGTTGAGCCAAACAGGCGGTATCAACAACCAATCCATATGCTTCGAGACGTTTCATCCGCCAATTAACAATAAGAACGCCTCTGATCCAGCCAAGCAGAGGGCGGGAATAGTTGCAAGCATAGGCCGAGGCCAGGATCGGGCCCACATTTTTCTGTCGGGTACGGCAGAAGGGGAGAGAGTGTAGTTGAACTAGGTTTAGGGGAACGGGAAGTTGGAACCCGACCAAGGTGAAGCGTGGCCAACTGCGTCACGTTGCTCCATCGACTGTTCTTACAAACCCGCCATCCCTCTTCTCCCCTTTCTTACCTTCCTTCGCGGCATTGCCGGCGGCTGCGGCCCGACAGTTCCGATTCGGGCGGCAGCAGCAGCAGGAGTAACGGTGGCTCCGGCGGGCTCCGTGGCGGCCTCTGTAGCAGTCCGAACCTTGCGGACGATCCCAAGTGCCTCCTGCCTCTCAGCGTCTGGAGCTTTCTGCGCAGGCGCCGCGGGCTGAAGCTCTTTTTCCTTCACTTCCGGCTGGAGGTCGCGTCACGTGACGTTACGGACCAGAGAGGGTTCTGGGGGTTCTCTCCTTTTGGTGAAGCTAGTGGGTGCCATCTTGGAATTGGGCAGGAAGCACCACCCATCGTAGAACGTTGAGCCAACCATTTTTAGTTAGGTGAGTGGACCCTTTGTGGGCGTGAGTAGCCATTCTTGTGTAGGGCAAAAACTCAACGGTTGAAGTTAACGGTTTTCATCATTATCTTGGGCAAAATATCTCTTCCCGGTCCTGTTAATTCCTGGAGTCATGGACGGAAACCTCTAGAATCCATCAGGTTGCCGAGGTTTAACCCCTTCGTTGCCTAATTGATTAAAAGACGTTTACTGTTTCTCCTATGAACTCAAGAGTTGGGCTGGGATATTTTGCACAAGAAACTTTTGTGTTGTAAGAGCTATTCTTGTATCCAAAGGGTTCGGAATGGAGATTTAAATTAGGAACAAACGAGTGGCGGTCGTCAGGAGGAAGTTTCCCGTCTGGTAGAGGAGACATTGTCCTTGCCGCGAGCGAACAGCCAGTAAGTTAGTTGTTCACGTTGCAGGAAGAGGCAGAGCCCTGCTCCAGAAACTGTACCTCCAAAAAATTCCCAGTTGAGCTCTGTGGCGAGCGCCCACCGCCTTGCCCCACTGTGTGTGGGTTTCGGAAAGTGCGTGGCCGGAGGGGGTTCTTTTCTATTTCTTGAATGCGAGGGTGTCTTACCAGCGTCAGAGAAGCGCGGGGCCCCTCTTAGCTCAAATGACCTCTGGATTCCTTACGCTTGCTTGAGCCAAGAGTTGGGGGAGGGAGAAAGAGGAAGGAATATTTTTAGCGAAGCCGGAGCCCGGAAAGGAACGGATATTTACATAATAATAAAGGGCCTAGGAAGGAGAGCTTGCTCAAGAATATTAGGCCAGAGGAGCCATCAGAAAAGACTAGAAAATGGAAAGCAGGCGAGAGGATTTAATCTCCCTAGAAGAAGCCCAGTGGAGCGAGGCAGGGCAGGGGGATGGGCTGGGATCCGAGCAAGGTCAGTCCCTAAATTAGGATTTTGACTTGGGGCAGTTAAAATGGAGATTTCCACCAGGAGCAGAGCTTAAAGGACGGAGCAACTGAGGATAAACACCAGATTGATGTCTGGACCTCCAGCCAGCACTCACTCTCCATGGGGATGTCCTGGGCCCTTGTTGACAGAGGCAGCTTTTGTACTCAGTATTTAGCTTTCAGTGTTTCAAATAAATACCTTTGATAACTTGGATTGAACTGCACATAACTTATTTGAAAATGGCCCATGTTTCTTTTGTATCCCTTCAGGACACCTGCATTTAATTTCACACTGTTGCTCTGTTACCTTGCTGCTTCACACTGTTGCTTCTGTATTTGTGAGATCATTCTCCCGTTTCTTACCTTCGCACTCCCTAACTAGTGGTAAGTGCTCTTACATTGAGAGCATATCTCGGGGGCTGGGGATATAGCTCCATGGAATAAGCGCCTGCCTAGCAAGCGCAAGGTCCTGAGTTCAATCCCCAGTTCTGCCAAAAAAAAAAAAAATCAATTCTTCTGTATCATACCCCTAGATAAACCGTAAACACTTGCTAGTCAATTAGAATGTCATTACCATTTCCAGCATTACAGATACTCAGCATTAGTTAATCTCCTACTCTGGATTCTCTAACATTGCAGGTGACAGTAAAGAGTTTATGGACATGGTAGGCCACACCTCTAATCCCAGCATTTGGGAGGCTGAGGCAGGAGGATCACTGAGTTCCAAGACAGCCTGAACTGCATAGTGAGACCCTGTCTCAAAGACAAACAACCAGGTGTGGTGATGCACCCCTGTAATCCCAGCACTCAGGAGGCTGAGGCAGGAGAATCCTCGGGAGTTCGAGGCCAGCCTGAATTACCTATGGAGACCCTGTCTCAAAAAAAAAGCATGGAGAAGTAGAAGGATGACTAAGCTCCAGGGGTGCAGAGAAGGAAGTAGAGGGGTCATCTGGAAGGCTTAGGAAGAGTGAAGGTTCATGGAAGTGAAGCAAGGGTCAACTCTTTGTAATGAATTTTTGTCACTGGACATGGAAAATATGACTTTCCATGCAAGGGAATTGAGGTGAGGGTGACTGAATTGGCATGGTGGACTCAAAAAAAAAAAGTTGGGCATGGTGGCGCCCGCATGTAATCCCAGCACTCAGGAAGCTGAGGCAGGAGAATCGTCGTGAGATCGAAACCAGCCTGGGCTACAAAGTGAGCTCAAAGCCAGCCTGAACTGTGTAGGGAGACCCTGTCTCAAAAAGACAAAATTTAAAAAATATAGAGAAGAGCGTTTTGGCATACACCTGTAATCCTAGCATTCAGGAGGCTGATGCAGGAGGATCATTGTGAGTTTGAGACCAGCCTAGGCTACAAAGTGAGCTCAAGGCCAGCCTGAACTGCGGAGTAAGACCCTGTCTCAAAAAGACAAAAAAAAAAAAGAGAAAAAGCCGGCACAATGATACATAGCTGTCATCCTAGCACTCAGGACACTGAGGCAGGAGAAAAGCCATGAGTTTGAGGTCAGTCTGGGCTACATAATGAGTTCAAGGCCAGCCTGAACTATATAGCAAGACCCCATCTCAAACCACAGATAAAATAGCCCAGTAGTTAATGGACCCTGCACCGTTCTCTTGCTGGCTGTGGCCCTGCAGCCCTCTTACCTTCAGGGCCCTTGTTAATGTGTTAATGAGCCCCCACCCCTAGCCCACCTGAGGGAAGTTACTGGACAGATTCCAGCAGGCTCAGGCGCAGCTCCCCACCTCTGCAGCTGGGGTTATAAATAACTACCAAAGCTAAGCAGTCAAATAACCACAGTTTGAAAATCGCTTAAAAAAAATAAATAAAATCACTCTCGCCTGCCTCAGGAGCAGCTCTTCTCCCAGCCCTCTCCTGTCTCCCCTCCCTCCACTTATGTGCCTCCCTTCCCTGGTCCACACCCCCTGGGGAACTCTGCCTGAGCACAAAGCTGTCTCACGATGAAGACATCCTTTTCCATATTTGACAGGGCCAGAGCCCTCCAGGGCTGTAGTTATAGTTACATGATGTTGTTATGGCAGCAGAGCCCTCAGGGCAACATATGTTCCTCGGCGTAATTGGGTTTTCTTTCACAGACTGTCTCTCCCTGGGCTCTCCATGCCCAAACTCACTTAACCGAGAAGCACAGGGAATTGCTGTTATGGATGGGCCTTCACTTCCACCCCCAGCAAAACCAGTTCTTTATCCCTAAGGATGGAATGGATCCAGGAACCACAGATTGAGATTTTTTAGATTGCAGGCATGTTCCTGTATCCACTGAACACGTATTTCCTGAACATCTGATACGTGCTAGGAATTGGGCTGGGAGCTGCGAATGCAATGTGAGAAAGCCGATGTTGTCCTTCTGTTGATTGAGGGCAAGTGTATATGGGAGTGGGTGGGGGCATGACGCTCGCCAGCCCTCAGCAGCCTCCACTTTTCAGAGTTACTAGCACAGTGTCATAAAATAAAATTTTGATCTTTTACTATTACCACAAAGCAGTTTTTTATGTAGTGTTCCAATTATTCTCCACTTGTATACTTCTTTTAGAGACAGGGTCTCACTTATGTAGCTCAAACCGGCCTTGAACTCACTATGTAGCCCATGCTGGCCTCAAACTTCTGGCGATCCTCTTGCTTTGGCCTCCGAGCGCTGGGATTACAAGTACGCGCCACCGTACCTGGCTCTCTTGTTTTTATTTATGCCTATTAGGTATTGCTTCATTTCTTTTCTCCAAAACACTCCTAGTTCAAGGATTCCAATTTAAGATCTTGTTCCCAGAACTAAGTGTTACTATTTTTTTTAATTTGTGATACTGATAAAAATGAAAATTGTACCTGAAAACTGTTTTCATTTTATTTTTGGTGAAGATATACTCTAATCGTGTGTGTGTTTCTTTTTCTGTGAAATCCTACTCATTGCTGATTTTGCCAGTGGGGTCTTGTTTTTCTTTTAAATTTGAATGAGAAGGGCTGGGAATATAGTTCAGTGGCATAAGTGCCTGCCTGGCAAGTGCAAGGTCCTGAGCTCAATCCCCAGTACCACAAAAAAAAAAAAAAAAAAAAATTGAATGAGAAAAGGAAAGACAGAGAAATGCTGTGTCCAAGCCACCTTCAGTTACAAGCTTGATGTTATAAAGAAGACAGGACATTCACTTCAAAATTGTTTCTCTAATATTTTCTGTTCTCTCTCATGCTTTGGCCTCCTAATTACACTTAGTGGTAAATTCTGTCAAGTAAACATGACAGTTGGACATGGTGGTACAAGCCTGTAATCCCAGGATTTGAGAGGCTGAGGCAGTGGAGTTCAAGGCCAGCCAGGGCTACATAGTGAGTTCAAGGCCAATCTAAGCTACATAGCAAGATCTTGTCTCAAAAAACTTTAAAAAAAGTAAACATACTGCTGAAAAAGAGTGAAGCTGTGACCAGAATGTGTAGATAATGTGGATGAAGATGGTGACAGAGGTTGTGTTTTTACCCCAGAAAATGTTGATGGGCCACTTGGAAAGCCATAGTCATCTGGGCGTGGTGGCTCACGCCTGTAACACTAGCACTCAGGAGGTTGAGACAAGAGGATCGCTGTGAGTTCAAGGCTGGCCTGGGCTACAGAAGCGAGTTCAAGACCAATCTATACTATAGCAAGACCTTGTCTAAAAAAAAAAGCCATAGTCAGCTCAGCATGGTGGCACATGCCGATAACTCCAGCATTTTAGGAGGATGAGGTAGGAGCATTTTAATTGCCTAGCCTCCGCAATTTAACAACCTAGCAAAATCTGTCTCAAAATCTTTGTTTTAGCTGGGTGTGGTGGTGCACACTTGGGAGACTGAGGCAAGAGGATCGTTGTAAGTTCTAGGCCAGCCTGAACTACATAAAGAGACTGTCTCAGTAGGAATGTAGCTCGATGTCCTGGGTTCAAGCCCTCATTCTGGGGTGGGAAAGTGCTCCTGTACTTCATGGCCCTGAGAACCATGAAGAAAGTTCTGTAGATACCATTTTTCTTTTTTTTTTTTAAATTTTGTTTTAAAGACAAAAGAATGGAGACACATGAACCAGAATAAGCCATAAACAATACAGAAAATACGAAATTATACAGAATATAGTAGGGAATTACCACTGGATGTTGTACTATACAATGTTATCTTCATATTCGTTAACACAAAAACATTAAAGGAAATACCAAATTATAGAGAAGATAGTAAGGAATCTGCACTGGATGCTGTATAATATAAAGTTATCTTCACTTCTGTTAACACAAAAACAATTGAGGAAATACAGAATTATAGAGAACACAGAAGGGAATTAGCCCCGGATGCTGTCCTACTTAATGTTTATAATTTTTTTTTTTTTTTTTTTTTT